>JAQIXU010000866.1:0-23672 GCA_034701245.1 Strigamia transsilvanica | reverse complement strand
AATTTTTTTTCTTTACATTTTTTAAGATTTGGGTCCCAAAAAAGGCTGCGCAAAGGGCCCCAGACTGTAAATACGCCGTTGGAGTCCCAAAAAAGGCCGCGAGAAGGGCCCCAGACGTCTTTGTGGCCCCAAAATTACCACACAAAAATTTCCCAAAAATAATTTTCGAAAATATATTTTTTTTTTTTTTGGAAACTGAAGGGCCCCCAAAACTAAGGGGCCCCCATGCACCGCATGGGCCTGCGGTATGGTAGCTACGCCCTTGAGATCGAGATTTACTTTCTTGAAAGTCATTTTCTAAGGTTGAATTTCTTTAATAGTGACGTAAAAAGCGTCGCAAAGAGACTTTCCTTTCGTGTTTTGAACATTTCTTTTAACTGACAGCTGCATCATTCATAAATTGCATGAATATTCTGACACTCATATTTAATTCATTAACTAACCACCAGTCTAAAAATAAAACCTAATTCCCCGTCCATCTTTGGACTAAATCCAATTTTTATCATCACAGAAAAAAAAATAATTATTTTCCACAATTATTTCTCTTTTATATACGGTAAATAATTCCATATCATAAATCGATCCCACGTAAAGAAAACGTTTCCATAGCAACCCATGTCCTGTTTCTGCTGCACTTTCATTCCAATCAATCATCACAAACAGGGGCGTTACAAAATTACGTCATTTTATTAACAAACATCGAAAAATCAAACTCGGGAAAAACCATAATCCCGGTTCTAATTCATTGCCCACGTAATCACAACGCAAAACCAACGAGCGAAACCACTCGAGACTCGCACACCTCGTTCAGGCAGTCACATAACAACCGTCGCCTAGCAACGGCCACCATCTTTTAATATTGCGATGTGGCGGCCGCGGCACTACAAATTTCAGATCCATAAAGCGGATTAATAAATAAATGGCATTGGCATTAGTAATTTAGCATTTAATGTGTTTGATTTAGGCCTAAAATAAAAATAAAAATATAAATATAAATATATAAAAAGAATTTTAAAAAATAGGTCGACTCGACTTGTCTCTTTTATGGGGTGAAGAAAGTTCACGTTTTATTTTTATTAATAATTTCAGCCTATTTCGAGTTTTAAACTTTCAACTAGTTCCTTGTGATCCCATTTTTGTGACATTCAAGGAAAACGTGTTTGGACTCATCCATTTTGCAATGTTGTTCATGTACTGTATAAACAAGTATAAACAATTAAACACCCTTGGAAAGCCCCACACAAGCAACTCTGGCTCAATGGTCGATCTGGACTTATTGGGGCCCTGAGGCTAGGGAGCCCCACAACCTTTTTAGCTTCCACATACATATTTTTTCCTGGGGGGCCCCATTGTGTCAAGGGCCCTGAAGGTAAAGCCTCATTAGCTTCATCAGGGGCGGATCTAGGTCTTACGGGGCCTAGTGCTTATTGAAGTCCAATGGGGCCCCATTAAGGCCCCATTTTTTGTTGGATTAAAAATCTTTAAATTGGGGTATAAAATTCATTATTATTATATTATTGATATTAACTATTTTTTACTACAGTAGAGCCTCGCTTATCCGGCGTAAACGGCCCTAATTCAATTTTTGTGGGCCCTTGATACTTGGGAGCCCAGGGCTTAAGCCTTATTAGCAGGGGTGGTGCCACCTTCTCTTGCGCCCCCATGCAAATTTTGCGCGCCGCCCTGCAAATTTCAAATATGTCGCCCCAAATCACAAAATTGCCCTGAAAAAGCGCCGCTTGACATTCGGCGCTCCCCTGCGCCGCATACCCTGCTTATTAGTTCCTATGAAGATCCGCTCCTAAGCTTCAGGACCAAATTAACCATTAGGCACAGTAGGCACCAACCTATAGAATTATTCGGTGACTTTACGATTCGGTAACCATCCGGTATTCGGTGTATCCCAACATTGCTCTACTAAGCCTATATAAATTTTGCATTTCAACGGTAAAGTGGTGGACCGGCAGCATCTCGCTTCAGACTGGCCTGGTTTACGAACAGGTTGAGAATCATTGTTATATAGAATCCCTTGACAACCAACTCACTAGAAATTTACCATAAGTGTGGAATGCCTCAAACTGCCGATCCATTATAACGCAGAAGTTAAGCTTAAGCAGCATCAACCTGGTTAGTTCTTGGATGGGTGACCTGTAGGCAATCCCAGTTGTGTTTCACCCTTGTCTGATTCTACAGCTAGAACATCTGTCACCTCTGTGTTACAGTACTGGGCTTTCCCAACCAAAGGCCCAGGGCAGTTGCCGCTTTGGCTTTAACCAAAGGCCGCCAATCAGGGGCGGATCTAGGTTTTACGGGGCCTAGGGCTTATTGAAGTCCAATGGGGCCCCATTTTTGTTAGATTAAGAATCTTTAAATTAGAGTTTAAAATTCATTTTTAATAACATCAAAATCAATTTTTGTGGGCCCTTGACACTTGGGGGCCAGGGCTTAAGCCCTATTAGTCCCTATTAGTCCCTATGCAGATCCGCCGCTGACGCCAATGAATACTGCAATTCTTTGTTTGTGAAAGAAAGAAGTGCTTCGACGAAACCAAGGCAGTTTAACCCAAGTAGCAGGTGATTCTGAAAGCTTTATCGACACAGACAGCATCGATTGAGATGACAAAGAAAGAAAGAAAGAAACAACACCCTTTTGAAGGTATCTCACTTTAAAACAAGATGTTGAGTGATGCAAATCGTTGAGCTACAGGAATGTACTTTTGTGCAAATGTACATTTTAAAGTGCTGATTCATACAGTAAACTGGAATTTACACATAAAATGGATATTAAATCTAACAAGCCCGCTCATCCTGTCCGATAAAAGGTTTTTAAGAAAAAGAAAAAATTAATCACACAAAAGATCATTTCTTGGTTTTAACGCTATTGTTTATAAAACAAATTTGTAAAAATAAATGGAAGTGTGTTAATGACCTTGTGCTGGGGAAATGGTGAGCACAGCAGGTTTTAGTAACACCCTGCTGTAATTGCTGTTAACCATTACGGTATACCAAAACCTGCTAAGCTCGCCGTTTTCTGTCACAACCTTGATGGGAACATCCCAAGGTCAAACATCTTGTGTCCTATAAAAGAATCCTACTTGTTCTATGTCATGTACGAGGTTTGATCACATTCAAATTGTGGTCAGTTTAGGTTAGGTTAGGTCTGGTTAAGTCAGATCAGGTTAGGTCAGGTCAGGTTAGGTTGGACCACTTCCGTCACTATAACAGCGTTGCTAAGATGTACTCACCCCAAATACACTCAACCCTCGCTATACGGCCACTCTTTATACGCCTTTTCGTCATAACAGCCTTGTGCCATTACGGCTAAATTTTTATTTACAACCTAACATTTTCGATATACGGCCAAAAATCGGGAAATTCTATAACAAATCAGGGGGAATTGCCCCTGATTCGTTACACAGCATTTCGCTTTACAGCCAACTTTAACAGAACCTACAAGTATCTAAGCCGTAAAGCAAGGATTGAGTGCACATACGCAGCAAGCACGTACGAGCCTTGGAGGCCCATAGAGCATGAAAACAGCAACTACAGTAGCGCTCAAAAATATTCAAACAACATGTTTTGAGCCATTATTGTTGTAAGCATTTAACCCCCAACAATCCCAATTTTTTTTGTTACGAAGATGGTGGTGGTATAATCTGGGAAAAAATTTCAAAACAATTTGTTTCATTAAATAGAAACTGTATCCAAAAAACACATTTTACTCAGCTCATAAATGTGAGTACCGAAAATCCTAGCTACGGCTCTGCTAAAGGGGTCCATCAATCCAACTTGCAAAGGGACCATTGACTTCTCGCTACGCCACTGTCGAGCATATAGTAAACAAGTACCGGTATGTGATACACCCAACCCTCGCTATACGGCCACTCTTTATACAGCATTTTGCTATAATGGCTTTAGGAAAGTATGACACTTTTTCAATTTATGGCCCACAATGTTTATTATACGACCTGAATGTCGGGAAAATCCCCTGTGTATATTCCCCTGATTCGTTGTACGGCTTTTTGCTTTGCAGCGAACTTTTCCGGAACGTATCTAAGCCGTAAAGCGAAGGTTGGGTGTACACAAAATTACTAATAACTAAGAAATATGCTCCCAAATTTATGATCTGGCCAAATTAGCAACAAACTACAAAATCTTGTTTGATTTTGTAGTTATTGGTGGGCTTGATTTGCTAGCTCTTAGAGAGTCGATCACCTAGCTTTGGTGAATTAAATTTAATCTCCAAAATCAGCCACAATCTAAACATTTAATGCCAGGATCTTTCCACCTACTCAACAGATAACATACTTGCAACCAGCAAAAAAAAAAAACATAACTTCCCATTAAATGAGCCATATCAGCACATACCATCATTACTTTATACTTGACCTTATGAAAACATCCAATTTCTTTTTTTTTTTAAATGCAATGGAGAGTCATTATAGAGTGGGAAAGAGATTTTAAAAAGAACACATTGAAAAGTGTACATAAACTAAAGAGATATTTCCTGTGTGAATTTTTTAACAAACTTGTTACTTACTCAACTGTACCAGCAGTTCCATATCTAGTGATGTTGCTTTGGTAATAACTTAAATCCTCTTCAGGTAAGGGATGATCATAAATTAATGTTTCCACCATGGATCCTTTGGAACTTCCAAAAGACACCCTAGAAATAATTAGAAATTAAACATTAAACATTATATGAAGGTAAGAAGACCTCAGTCCTCAATATTTCATACTTTGAACACACAAAAACTGTTTTATAACCAGACATTCTGGTCTTGGACATTAGAACTCTCCGGCTGTGTATTCGGCAAAGGATGTCCACAAGCCTACATGTCCATTTGATATGAATATACCAGAAGTGGTTAGTGGCATATCTACGTAGACTTATTGGGGCCCTGAAGCTATGTTGAGTATACTTGTAGTTCATGTGCACAGGCAGAGATTTGGTTAGCGGGGCCAATCCTGCATGACATTCAGCTCTAATGAGTGTTACTCTAATGACAAAAAGTTCAGCTCTAATGAAAACTCCACCCACATTGAAGGTCATGCAAACATAAATTCAGAGTTATTAAATTGTTCATTAAATCAGAGCTGCTTCAATGATTGTGGAAACAAGTATTCAGTGCCTTTGAAGCATTGCAGGAAGGCCTACATTAAATACAATGTGGTTACACTCAACCCTTGCTTTACGGCCCCTGATTTGTTATGGAATTTCCCGATTTTTGGCCATATCTACGAAACAGTGTGGGCCGTGAATCAAAAAATGCCATACTTTCCTAAGGCCGTTATAGCGAAATGCTGTATAAAGAGCGGCCGTATAACGAGGGATGAGTGTACTGTGCAAATGTCACTAACAAGTACTGTAAGTCCACTGCCGATAAATGTTTAGACAGTTTTAGACTAATTAAACGGTGCTCTACAACTTTATAATTGGAAAATAATGCCCGTCTTTAACGGTTTCAAAGATCGAAACTAAAAGTCATCGAAAGACAATTTTTATTGTTACCGATAAACTCAGTACACTTCGTTTGCTAGAAATATAGTCAAACAATCTTCATATCAATACCCAATTTTTAGAAAATAGAAAAGACCACCTTATTACCCTGCTTTAAGTCTGACCAGACTGCCGGTAAACCCCGTTTATACCGGCAGGTTCTTACCTGAAATTTCAAATTTCCTTCGGTTCTTCACTTTTCTGGAAAACTGTGCCCATGAAAACCATAACTTATTATTATAATTTTGTTACATAAAAGCAGGTTTTTAGTTTTTTCACCCTTGTTCATGGCTGCATGAAGCAAAAAAAAAGAAATCCCATTGTGTGAAAATGTCTATAAAAGCTTGAAATTGCTCACAATGACTCTACAGGTAGCTTAGCAATTCCTTCAACTAAAAATCAATTTATCTTCCTAAATGTCTGTTTTTACCTATTCATGGCATTAAATTTAATTTTAAAAAGGCTTAATAGACCATTTACAAGAAATTGGGTGGAAAAACTCAAATCCCCTCCATAAATAATCTAATTCCCAAACAAATTTGATGTTTTCGCTGTCTTCGTACTTCGGATTACATAGCCGTTTATTGCTGTAATATTGAAGCTTTTAAGAGGTTGTTTGTTCTCTTTTATATTCCATGGTGTAGGAGTTTTAATTGTGTACTTGCCCAAAATAGCATGGAAGCTATAATTTTCCAATTTTTAGATTAAAAATTATATCTATATATATATATAAATTTTTCCTAGGAAAGATATGTGAACTGAGCACACATTTGGCGCCCAGACTTCAAGGCCAAACTGAAATCGATCAAATGGAAGCTGGCAACGTCTCGTGCGCAGTCTGCGTCCACCCATTTTCGGCCACTTTTCCTCCTACCACTGCATAAATGTGCAATTTTCTGACGTTGGAAAATGATTGATAAAACGTGAGATAGAAAAAGAAGAAAATCATGGTCTTGTCGATCTTGCGTGTAGCTTCTCAGAAGGACTTTTATAGGCGTTTAGTCTAAGCCTAACTTGACAGATGGAGACTGCGTAATAGAATTGCTGGCAAGAAAGACGGAGAAAGAAATCAGAGTTGAATGAGACTTGAAGTGTCGTTGTTCGGTAGAGTTCGTGGCCGGTATCTTGATGCTAAATTCATACTGCGCATCTTGTTCTGCGCGTATGCAGAGGCTTCAAATTTTGGGCCCCCATGCAAAAATATTATTTGGCCCCCTCTTCGATTTCTAGGGCCCAAAAATTCCAACAAAATATAAAATAAAATAAATTCCAATTTTTTTTTTCTTTATATTTTTTTAAGATTTGGGTCCCAAAAAAGGCTGCACAAAGGGCCCCAGACTGTAAATACGCCTTTGGGGTCCCAAAAAAGGCTGCGAGAAGGGCCCCAGACCAAAAAAAATTACCACACAAAAAATTCCCAAAAATAATTTTCGAAAATATTTTATTTTTTTTTTGGAAATTGAAGGGCCCCGAAAACTAAGGGGCCCCCAAGCACCGCATGGGACTGCGGTATGGTAGCTATCCGTGCGCGTATGATTTTGTAACGCCAGTCGTTATTTAGCGGTATTAAGCCTCGTGTTAGGCCGATATAGTTGAACCTCGTTATAACAAATCGCAAGGGACCCGAAAAATCGGTTCATTATAACGAGAGTTCGTTATAGCGAGGTTTTTTTTAACATGGTGTTCTATGGCCAACCAACCGAGTAAGGCGTTTATAAAAATTCGTTATAACAAAACTTCGTTGTATCGCGGTTCGTTGTAACGAGGTTCGACTGGTATACAGAAATTCAACAAGCTTGATTCAAGGGAATTTGAAAATTGAGAATTAGTAAGCGGGTTTATGGGAATGTTTGGACTGGTATGAAAATTTTCGTCGAAGACAAGTTAAGCGCTGAATTGCGACGGTTGGAATCAATTTTTATGCAGAATAAATAGATCGTTGTTTCCTTGTTGCCTTATGAAAATTGTCTGGATTTATTTTGGGTGGTGTGTCTGTTTGAGTTTGAGGATTATTAGATTAAAGTGTGAGGTAGAGAATTTTAGTGTTTCAATACGTTTTAACGATTTGTGAAACAAATGTCTGTAGATGCAGTTCTGTAAAGAAGAAATGGGCATTCTTACAGAAATGAGAATTTCCATAGAAAAATGGTTCTTCGAAAAATGGAAGATTTTTATAAAAATGGAAGATTCTTTGAAAAATGGAAGATTTTTCGAAAAAAATGGAAGATTTTTCGAAAAAAATGGAAGATTTTCGAAAAAAATGGAAGATTCTTCGAAAAATAAAAGATTGTTCGAAAAATAAAAGATTGTTCGAAAAATAAAAGATTCTTCAAAAAATAAAAGATTCTTCAAAAAATAGAAGATTCTTCAAAAAATGGAAGATTCTTCGAACAATAAAAGATTCTTCGAAAAATGGAAGATTCTTCGAAAAATGGAAGATTCTTCAAAAAATGGAAGATTCTTCGAAAAATGGAAGATTCTTCAAAAAATGGAAGATTCTTCGAAAAATGGAAGATTTTTCGAAAAAAATGGAAGATTTTTCGAAAAATGGACGTTCCATTGAAAAACCGACATTCCATGATTCCATCGAAAAACAGACCTTCCATCAAACAATGGACACTCCATCGAAAACTGCACAAATCGAGCAAACCTTGGAAAAAATGGACATACCCATGAAAAATGGACCTTAATCCGAAAAATGGACATTATTTTCTTTTTACAAACACTACTGCACAGCTTATCAAACTATTACGATTATGCATTTCCCCAAAAGACGATGTTGTGTCCACTTCCTTACAAGTTGTCATCATTGTTACCGCTAAGCCACTCTCATCGAACTTTTACAACACACAACAAACACACAACATTAACTGAACACTACAATAGAAAAAAAACCTTCCACAACACACAAAATCACCAATGATCCAACAACAATAACCACAATTGTCACATACACAAACACAACAAACATTGTCCAAAAACCAACTCAGCCAGCACTTCATTCCTCCCCCTCCCAACAAAAGGTCACATTGTTGACAACAAACCCAACCTGCAACGTATATAGCCACAACTGTTCCCCCTTAGTCACGCATCTAAATTTGCATTCCCAGCACAACTGCGCAGCGCACCAAAAGAAAACCATCAGCTGCCAACGCCAACAATCAGTCTTTAACTTCCGACACAAGACCATTTCACCACACGCGATTTATTCATTTAAATTTAAGCCGCGTCACGTGCCGCGCAACAACCGAAACCAAAATAAAACAAAATGGCGCGCCGCACTAAAATAGACTAAAAGTCGTCGAACTTTCGTCTGATATTTATTTTTAAACTGAATTATGGCAATAAATTCGAGTGCGAAACTTGTGATGGCAACAATTACAACAAAAGGGGCGCGCAGGCTCGATACGCGTGACTGACCGCAACTTCCGGTTTGGCGATGGCGAATTAAAAGAATGAAAAAGGGGGTCGGATTAAAGAGAATGTGATGTGCAACACTAAATGTCATGTCAGGACGAATAATAGGCCTCGATTTGGTGGTTTAGTGCTTGGAGACTGTTTGGTTTCGGTTGTTTAAAAATGCAAAATGGCCGCCCGGATTTTGACGAGTTGAAAAAAATGAGGGTCAACATGCATTACATCGATATCGATTATAAAAGACACGAGAAATGGGTGTTGAAATCGATTAAATTGATGATTTAGTCATTTTGGTGGGGAAATCCCGATTCGGTTTCGCCCTCTTTGTTCGGATTGAGTAAACAAAGGGATAGGCCTAACGGAGCGCCGGAACAAACAAAGGGAGGGAAAGGAAAAAACGTGTTATTGATTTATATTTATTCATGCGAAAAGGTGAAAATTATTAATTTTTTTTTTTTAATTTTTATTTATTTTGTGGCAGTTAGAAATAACTGGGTCAATATTCGTCTTCCAGATTCGCATCTGTTCTTGTTTCATCACGTTGCCATGGCGACGTGACAGCCATAACGAGAACGATCATTTGTTTGGATTTTTATTTTCTTTTTATTTAAAATTAATTTTTTTGATTATTTTTTTATGGAAAAAATGTTGGAAAGAATTATTAAAATGTGTATTTATATTTATACGGAGGAGTGACGTCATTTGCCTCGGTCTATAACCCGGAAATGTATTTTTTTTGCCCGGTTTCCGGTATTTAATCCGATGTAATCGCAGGTATTAAGAGAGCGGGATGAGTCTTCATTTCGCATCAGAAATGTTTCGCTTGACGCAAGACTGGCACGTTGCTATTTTAATTATTCGCAGGTGTATTGTTACGGATTATTGTAATCATAGTTTTGTGCGCGTGATTCATGCCAATAATACGTGATTTGTTGCTGCTGAATTGGAATGCTGAATAAAGAATTTTAGGACTAAAAGGGACAAAGAAACGAAATTTGGATTCCGAAAGTGAAAGTTGACAATTTAGGCCCGGAATAGACATATTTTAGGGCTAAAACGAGTCAAATGTCTAAAATCTGATCTGTAATAGTCATATTTTGAAGTAAATTTGCGAGGTTTGGGTCAAAAATCGAACAAAAATGGCAAATTTTGAGGATTTTTGAGCCTAAAACGACTAAAAAATTCTAAAATGGGTCGATTTTAGTCCTGTTTTAGGTCTAATTTGTTATATTTTTGTCAAAAATCGAACAAAAATGGCGAGATTTGAGCCTTTTTGGACTAAAACGACTCAAAATTGCAAATTTAGGCCTATTATTAGTCATATTTTAGGCCTAATTTGTTATATTTTGGTCAAAAACTCAACCAAAATGGCTAATTTTGAGTCATCAAAGCCTAAATCAGCAGAAAAACACAAAAACTGGCCGATTTTAGTCCTGTTTTAGGCCTAATTTGTTATATTTTGGTCAAAAATCGAACAAAAATGGCGAATTTTGAGTCATTAGAGCCTAAGATGTAAAAACAGGCCCATTATTAGTCATATTTTAGGCACAATTTGTTCCATTTTGGTCAAAAACCCAACCAAAATGGCGGATTTTGAGTCACAAAAGCCCAAAAAAAGGCCTATTTTAGTCCCACTTTAGGCCTAATTTGTTACATTTTGGTCAAAATGGCTAATTTTGAGTCATCAAAGCCTAAATCAGCAGAAAAACACAAAAATCTGCCTATTTTAGGCCTAACCCCCACATTCTGACCTAAGGTTTCGATTTCCACTCACGAAACCGAAAATAAAAACCAAAAACAAAAACAAAAAATCACGCCTAAAACTCGTTTCCCGACCCAAAACAACACGACACACTAACCCTACTTAAAACGATTTTCCAAAATTTAAAAAAAAAACAAAAAAAACAACACTTTCCCTAATTCGGCCATTTTCGGCCATTTCGTCTCACCTTTTGAGCGATGGGTGTTTCATACTGTTGTCCCTGTCCTTGTGATTGTTTAGGTTGTTGCACGTGGAAATAGATGTGGGCCGCGCATGGGCAATCATGTTACCAACGCACCTGGATGAAACCCACTGCTAGATACACTGGCATCGTGTCACGTGGCACTCCGCTCTTCACGCGAGCATTGTTGAACGGCACATGCGGTCGCCGACGATGTCAAAACTCAGACTGATGCGCACGAGACGAAAACGAGTGCGCCGCGCCGCTTCGCCCGAATTTTCGCAGTGCTTCGGCGCAGCCCACTTTCGGGAGGGGAAGGTGGCGACCGGAAGTTGACCGAGAGGTGTGTGGGTAATAATCCCGTTGTGGGCGACGATTATAGTCGTGTTGCTTTAGTTCCGGTTTCCATTCTGCTAATGAAATTCTCGATTTGGGGTATATAAACAAGTTGGCCTCGTTTTCGTGCGATAGCGTGATGATGTCATCGTGTCGTGGGAATTGATAGGAATGAATTTTTTATTAAAGATTTCGTTTTATTTGGTTTTTAATTCGGGAATTTGTAAATATTTGTGTTTTGGTTGTGTTGTTGGGCGCCATTATTTTTAGTGGCGCCACGTTTCTGCTGCGTCGGTTTTTAGCGGTTATGCAATAGCATCCTTATTCATCTTTTCACTGTAGTAATTGATCGAGTCTGCGGTCGCTATGGCAACGGTCAAAGTAAACACGGAAACCATGACTCAAGATGTTTAAATAAATATTCCACACCGAGTGCAATTTTTGTTTTGTATACTACAACTTTTTTTAATTTATTTTTTAATATCGTTAAATTTTAAAAATAATACTGCGACGCAATTTATTATTTATAAAAATTTTAAAAATATCCAACGAATAAAAATGGCGCGAATGTTGCCGATAGATGGCGGGTACCAACAAACATGGCGGGAATATCAACAAAAATGGCGGGAGAGATCGGCGTGACCAATAGCAGCTCACCTCCCATTCAGCCAATCAAGTCGCTTCATACATTTCCACCACAAGACGGCGCGTAGTGTAAACAAATCCACCATTCCAACCGACTTAAATCATGGAAAAAACGAAAATTACTTCGCGAATACCGAGCGAACACTACTACTTACAAATAAAACTGTAAGTATTCAACACCAATCTAATTCAAATCGCTACAAATCGACTTTTATTTCCATTTCCAGTGAATTTTCATCAACTCCAAACCACGTGGTCAGCGCGCAAATGTTTCAATCCACAATCGTCCAAGCCCTAGAACAAACATTTGGCGAAACCGGATCCGCAATCCCGATCGATTTGCTCCGATACAAGCAAAACAGTCGCGAAGCCGTCATCCGTATCCCCAAAAAGTGACAAAAACACCAAAAAAAAATCTAAAATCAAATCAATTAATTCGTTTCATTCGCTTCGCAGGGCTCTAAACAAAGTGTGGAGTTCGTTGACCCTCTGTGGGCGGTACGGGCAGCACGACTGCGCATTTAGAGTCGCCAAAGTGTCGCCATTTTTAGCCTGTTTAGCGGCAAACAGTCGGCTATATGTCCACGAATGAAATATGAATAAAGAAATTGATATTTTATGTTTTTTATTCAGTAAACGCGTTGTCGTCGCTTAGGAATTTTCGTTTTCTTGTTGTGTTCATGTAGGGTCGGTAGACCCACTCGTTGGTCGCGGTTTTGGCTTGGTCGATGGTTCCCAAGTTGATTTTGTAGACTGGGGATGAAGGAAATGCGAATTAGTTTCGATTTGGGAGTTTGTTTGGGTTTTTTTTTTTTTGTTTACGTTTCATTTCGAATCGTGGTCCCACTTCGGTGAGTTCGATTTTCTTGCCGTCGATTTTCTTGTAGATGTGGTGGCTGGAAAGTGGGGAAAGTTTTAGGAAGTGTTCGGGTTGGGATGGATTTGGTTTTGGTTTTGTTTGGTTTGTTGTTTGGGGGGAAATGAACGTTTTAGGTTAAATTAGTTGGGGAATTAATCAAATTAATTTGGGAAACGGTTGTTTTAATCAAATTAATTGTCAAAACAGCCGTTTTCGGTCAAATTAATTGTCAAAACAGCCGTTTTCGGTCAAATTAATTGTCAAAACAGCCGTTTTCAGTTAAATTAATTGTCATAACAGCCGTTTTCGGTCGAATTAACTGAAAAATTAGTCGTTTCAGTCAAATTAATTGAAAAATCAGTCGTTTTAAGTCAAATTAATTGGAAAAACGATTGTTTTAATCAAATTAATTGGCAAAACAGCCGTTTTCAGTCAAAGGAATTGAAAAAAAGATCGTTTTCAGTCAAATTAACAAAAAATCAGCCTTTTTCAGTCAAGTTAACTGAAAAATCAGTCGTTTTCAGTCAAATTAACCGAAAAATCAGTCGTTTCCAGTCAAATTAAATTTAAAAAAATTTGTCGTTTTCAGTTAAATTAATTGAAAAATCAGTCGTTTTCAGTTAAATTAATTGAAAAATCAGTCGTTTTCAATCAAATTAATTGAAAAATCAGTCGTTTTAACTCAAATTACTTGGAAAATGAATCTTTTTAAATCAAAATGATTCAGATGTCGGTTAATGAAGCAAAACCAATCGATAAAATCAATCGTTTTAAGCAAACTAATTGCAAAATCACTCATTTCACATCAAATATTCACTCAAATCCAACTTATTTCCGATTCTAAACCTCCCAAAACGAAAACAAACCCTCAACCAAACCGTCCAAAACCAACTTCTATTTCAAATACCGAAACGACACGTAATCGTCTTGATTAGCAAAACTGATAACCCGTTTGCTCTCCTCCTTCGGCACCGGAAACAAATACTTGAGTATATTCTGAACCTGCACAAATTAAAAGCAAAAAAATAAACACGAACAAGGAATTACGATGAAAAATCCAAACAAAATACCCGTGCTCCTAATCTCGATTTAAAATTATGAAATATCAAGTGCGGATGTGCTTCGGACATGGTTCCGATTTCGGGTATGTCGTGACGCATGACCGTGTTCGAGAGCGTGAAATAGGCGGTTGGTCCCAACGGCAAATGCGAGACTATTAAACCATCTGCAAAGAACAGAATTTGTTAATATTCACACAAATTTCTACTTAGAAATTCATTTTTAAGACAATAAAAATGGCTGTTTGGGTTAAAAAATTCAATTTGTTTGGTGCAGAAATGTAGTTTCAAATGACAAATTAAATTTTTCTTGCGTGTAAAAGCATTTTTTTAATGCCAAAATGGGGTTTTTCTCACCAAAATGCACTTTTTTACATGCAAAAATTGAGTTTTTTCTGGCCAAGATGGAGTTTTTTCTCACCAAAATGCAATTTATTTTAGCAAAAATGCACTTTTTACATGCAAAAATGCACTTTTTACATGCAAAAATATACTTTTTCGTGCAAAAATGCACTTTTTACATGCAAAAATATACTTTTTCGTGCAAAAATGCACTTTCTACATGCAAAAATGCACTTTTTCCATGCAAACATGCACTTTTCGGACAAAAATACACTTTTTCATGCCAAAATCCATATTTTACATGGAAAATGTATACTTTTTCATGCAAAAAAAGCACTTTTTCATGCCAAAATACACTTTTTTCAAGCTAAAATGCTCTTTTTACATGCAAAAATATACTTTTTCGTGCCAAAATGCACTTTTCGTGCTAAAATGCACATTACATGGCAAAATACACTTTTTGTAAGCTAAACTGCACTTTTAACGTGCCAAAATGCGTTTCTTAGCGACCAAATGCACAAAATAATCCTTCAAATCACTACAAACATCAAGTTAACAAACTCTGCGCTTCTCAGTTGCCACACTCTTGTCCCACAACTATTTTTTCTTATTATTACCAGGTTGACCACGGTGCTCGTGAATAACGATAAAATCCGTTACATCATTCGCCAGACACGCCTGAATCAATTCACTCAGTTCATAATTCCCTCTGTTCATCCGTTGCGAATTCGGGAATATAAGTCGCACTTCTTTCGCGAACTGTTTCAACTTGGAACTCGGATCACGTGACGTCGTCACCATAATTTTCGGGTCCTCGACACCGGCCCACCTTCAAAAATCAACAAAAATCAATGAAAAATCGCACAAAAACACATCCCAAGCGCGTCAATCAACTTGTATTCGTCGTCTTCGGGCTTCACCACGCCCTCGCCACCGTCGTCGTCGAATTCGAGCGCTTTTTGCAGTTCCAGAGCCTCTTTTCGCAAATCGGTCGAAATAGGCTTATTCTCGTCAAGTGCATTTTTCACTTTTTCCTTTTTGTCAGCGAGCGCTTGTTGACGTTGTTCCAGAGATTTGCGGTACAAATACTCCTGTCGTAATCGCACTTGTCTTCGAAGCTGTTAAAATTATACATAGTTTAAAATTAGTTTACAAACAAAACACGTGGTGTATTTCTGCTTACCATTTTGTTTATCAATCAGTAATATTCTTCACCACTAGATGGCGTGAAATCCGAAATGATATCATCGGATTTGTTTTAAGTCGATAGTTGAGCATTGATTTATACGTCATTAACACTCAACGGTGGTTTTTGGAACGAATTGCGGCAGCCATCTTTGAATTTTGATAATTCGACTGCTGGGCAAGGTTTGTTGTAATTTCTAGCATATTGATGATAAAACTAAGAATTTAATGCTGTTTTTACTTATTTTATTGATTTAGCAAAATGGTGAAACGTATTGTTCCCTCGAGAAAGCGCGATCGGCTTAATAATGCCAACCACAGTATGAATCCAGGTATAAATCGTGAAATTTTATTTAAAAAATGCAAATTATGAGATTTATTTCCGTTTTAAAGACCGTGCCACGGGTAAAAGAGGACCCGGCGGCAACACAATGCGTGATAAATCGACAATCAATCGGTTGTTGATGTACAAAAACTGCAAACCGATCAGGTAAAAATTGACAAAATGGCGTCGAAATCATCAAAAATTAATAATTGATTGAATTAACACAGAAATCGACTCGGAAAAATCATTCGTGCCGCTCCGTTCCAAGGGAGATTGGCGCCCGGAACCGTATCCAGAGTGGAACCGAATCAAAAATGGTTCGGAAACACGCGAGTCATAAGTCAGGACGCGCTTCAAAAATTCCAAGACGAATTGGGAAAATCGATGAGAGATCCGTATTCGGTCGTCATGAGGCAAACACGACTCCCCGTGACGTTACTCAACGAAACTGCGAAGGTTTTAACCCGAAAAAGTCGAAATAAATTAAAAATTTGAATTAATTAGTCGATTTTTCGATTTTAGAATAAGAAAGTTCACGTTTTGGACACAGATGGTGGGTTTGAGAACACTTTCGGACCGAAATCGCACCGAAAAAGACCCAAATTAGTCACATCGGACTTAAACGTTGGAAATTTTTAATGTTTTTTTGAATTAACTCGATGATTTATTCGTTTTTTTGTAGGAATTCGCGCAAAAAGCGGATTTGGCGGCCGATTCGTACGACGAAAAGAAGGATAAAGATTTGGTTACGGAAGAACCGGAGTCTAAAGACGGTCCGAGGGAGAGTATTATGTCTGCCGGATCGTCCAGACGAATCTGGAACGAATTATACAAGGTTTTGAGTCGTTTTTTTGGTCTAAAATCGTCTAAAACAATGAAATTAATGTCGGAAATTTGTTTTTTTAAGGTTATCGACTCGTCGGATGTGGTTATTCAGGTTTTAGATTCGCGGGACCCGATGGGAACGCGGTCGAAACACATCGAAGAGTTTTTAAAAAAGGAAAAACCGCACAAACATTTGATTTTTGTGATGAATAAATGCGATTTGGTGCCGACTTGGGTCGCGGTAATGACGAAAAACGTTAAAATCGGTGCAAAAATGCTAAAATTGGATTTTTTTTTTTATAGAAAAAGTGGGTGGAGATATTGTCGCCGATTTGTCCGACCATGTTGTTCAAAGGGAGCATGAAGAACCCGTTTGGGAAGGGCGCGTTGATTAATTTGTTGCGGCAGTTCGCGAAGTTGCATGAGGATAAGAAGCAGATCAGTGTGGGGTTCATCGGGTACCCGAATGTGGGGAAAAGTTCGGTGATAAACGCGTTGAGGGCGAAGAAAGTGTGTAAAGTGGCGCCGATTGCGGGTGAAACGAAGGTCGGGATTGATTGGTTTTGTTTTAAGGAAAATGTTTTTTGATTTTTTTGATTTTTTTTTTTAGGTTTGGCAGTATATCACGTTGATGAGACGGATTTATTTGATTGATTGTCCGGGTGTTGTTTATCCTACTGGTGATTCCGACGCAGATATCGTCCTCAAGGGAGTGGTAATGAATTTAAAGAAATTATTTTTGGTTTTTTTTTTTGAATTTTTCTGATTTTTGAGTATTTTTGGAATGTTTTTTGGGATTTTTTTGAGTTTTTTGAATTTATTTAGAATTTTTATGAGTTTGTTGGCGTTTTTTGATTTTTTTTTTGAGTTTTTATTTTTTGAGTTGATTCGAATTTCTTTGAGAATTTTTGGGAATTATTTGGAATTTTTTTGAATTATTTGGAATTTTTTTGACATTTTTTGAATTATTTGGAATTTTTTTGAGCTTTTTTTGAATTTTTTTTAGATTTTCTGAATTATATGGAATTTTTTTTAGACTTTTTGAATTATTTGGAGATTTTTTTGAATTATTTGGAATTTTTTTTGAGCTTTTTTGAATTTTTTTGAATTTTTTGAGATTTTTTAATTATTTGGAATTTTTTGAGACTTTTTGAATTATTTGGAATTTTTTGAGACTTTTTGAATTATTTGGAGATTTTTTTGAATTATTTGGAATTTTTTTAAGCTTTGTTAAATTTTTTTGAATTTTTTTGAGATTTTTTAATTATTTGGAATTTTTTTGACACTTTTTGAATTTTTTGGAGATTTTTTGAATATTTTTGAGTATTTTTTAGAACTGATTTTGAATTTATTTGTCTATTTTCATCCTGTAGGTGAGAGTGGAGATGGTTAAGAACCCGGAGGATTACATCGAGATAGTGCTGCAGAGGGTGCAGAAGGAATATATCGTAAAGACGTACAAGATCGAGGAATGGAAGGACACGGATGATTTTATGGAGCAGTTGGCTAGACGGACGGGCAAATTGTTGAAGGGCGCCGAGCCGGATGTGCCGACTGTGGCGAAGATGGTGCTCAATGATTGGCAGAGAGGAAAGCTGCCTTATTTTGTGAAACCGCCCTGTGCGGAGAGTGCGACTGTTGAGGAGAAATAAAATTGTTCTGAATTGATTTGTTGTTTAGAGTTTTTGATGGGGAAAAAACATTGCGATGTAAAGCGTGGAATAGATAAAAAGGAAGAATTTTGTCAGATCCAGTAAATTCTTAGATGTGATGCAGTGAAGCATCATGTGTACGTTTGTGGCGTGGAATAAAAAAATCATGAAAATCAATGAAAAATCATGAAAATCAAAGAAAAAATAATCAGGAAAATTAATGAAAAATCAATAAAAAATCATGAAAGCCAATGCAAAATCAATAAAAATTATGAAAATCAATGAAAAATTATGACAATTAATGAAAAATCATGAAAATCATGAAAATCAAAGAAAAAAAAATCAGGAAAATTAATGAAAATACAACATGATAATAAAAGAAATTAATAAATTCAAAGAAAAAATAAGAGAAATCATGAAAATCAATGAAAAGTTATAAAAACCAATGCAAAATCATGAAAACCAATGAAAAGTTATAAAAACCAATGCAAAATCATGAAAACCAATACAAAATCAAGGAAAAATTATGAAACCCAATGAAAAATCATGAAAGCCAATGCAAAATCAATGAAAAATCATGAAAATCAATGAAAAATCATGAAAATCAATGAAAAATTATGACAATTAATGAAAAATTATGACAATTAATGAAAAATTATGAAAATCAATGAAAAATTATGACAATTAATGATAAATCATAAAAATCAATGACAAACCATGACAATCAAAGAAAAAAAATAGGAAAATCAAAGAAAAATCACGAAAAGCATGAAAATCAATGAAAATCATGAAAAAATTATGACAATTAATGAAAAATCATAAATATCAATGAAAAATTATGACAATAAAAGGAAAAAAAATCAGGAAAATCAAAGAAAAATCAAGAAATGCAAAGAAAAACATGACAATAAAATTTAAGAAATCAAAAAAAAAAAAGAGAGAAATCATAAAAACCAATGCAAAATCATGACAACCAAAGAAAAAAAATGTGCAAATCATTGAAAAAATTAAGAAATCCAAACAATGAAGTCATGAAAATCAAAAAGAGAACTAAAAGAAAAAGAAACCCACAAAACTTCCCAAAAAATCAAACCAAACCAAACACCTTCCGTTACAATTATTAAACACAACCGTCAACATCGCCCCCATTAAACCCGTGACCCACACCAAACCACCCACTGCACCGAAACAAAATTAATGTCAACCTCTCCCCCCAAAACCAAACCACCAACGTTTCCACCAACGTTTCCACCAACATTTCCTTTAAAACTTCTTTTATCGCCGTTCCCAAGCGACACTTCAAACTGCAAATAAAAACCAAGAATGAGGCCACACCTGTGCATCGTCCCAAAACATTTATTAACCACAGACCCCACCCCATTGTTGACACACTCAAAAACCTCAAAATAAAACCAAAAAAATATTAAAATTTAATTTTTCCAAAAAAAATAAAAATAAAAATAAAAATCAATTAATTACTATTATTAATAAAAATTATGCAATTTATTAGAATCAACTTATTTCCACTTCCGGTTACTAAAAACGACCAATCCGCGCAACTTCACCAGTTTAAGGATACAGAAAAACGGGGAAAAAGAAACGGTACATTTCCGATAATACTTGTCATCGGATTGTCACAACTTCCGGTTACCGTTCGTACCTTTCGACGGTCGTTTGGAGCGGGGCGACGCGCTTCCCTGCACCGCACCCGCAGCCAACGTGCATTCCGTGTATAGCTTGATGGAAAAGCCCCAAATTGACGTCAGTGTGAGCCGTAGGCCATTACTTCACCTTGCCGAGGTCGCCCACTGAATGAATAACATTCGGGCCTGAAGGCTTGCTTGACCACAGGTGCGTGGGTGATCGACGAATCAGTGACGCTGCAGAATTAGAATTAGAAGAAGTTCTATGAAATTTGGCGGGGTAATTCCTTTGTTTTTTGTCTTGTGTGTCTTGTATATATATATGTGGCATGCATGCGTTGGTTTTAGTTATATTCGATTGCTATATTTATTTGAGGATTAATTGAGACGTTTGAACAGAAGCCGGCAACTGGGAATAATGGCTAAACACGTAAGTTTTGTTGTTTGTTGTTTGTGTTTTGGGGTTTTATTAGTGAATTTCATTAATTGTTTGATTTTTAAATAGTTGGGATTGGTTTGTTTTTTAGGAGTTGTTTGGTTTTCTGGGAATGGTTGGTGTTTGTAGGGTGAAGTGTTTGTTTTTTAAGAATTGAAACATGTTTTGTTAATTATTTATTTATTTATTTATTTATTTTTTAAAACGGTTTCTATAGTTTTGATTAGGAATTTAGTTGTTTTCTAAGGATTAAAATAGGGTTTAGTGGATGAGATTAGTAGTAAGACAGTTTTGATTAAGTATTTACGGTATTTGTTTTCTAACAATTAAAGAGTTTTAATTTAGTATTTACTTGTTTTCTAACAATTAAAACAGTTTTAATTTAGTATTTACTTGTTTTCTAACAATTAAAACAGTTTTAATTTAGTATTTACTTGTTTTTTTAACGATTAAAACAGTTTTGAGTAAGAATTTACTTGTTTTGGAACAAGTAAAACAGTTTTAATTAAGTATTTTCTTATTTTGTGACAATTAAAACAGTTTTGAGTAAGTATTTTCTTGTTTTGTGACAATTAAAACAGTTTTGAATAAGAATTTATTGGTTTTGGAACAATTAAAACAATCTTGATCAAGTATTTACTTGTTTTCTAACAATTAAAACAGTTTTAGTTAAGTATTTACTTGTTTTGGAACAATTAAAACAGTTATGATTAAGTATTTACTTGTTTTCTAACAATTAAAACAGTTTTAGTAATTGTTTGTTTTATAAAATCAAAACTTTAATAGTTAAATGGTTTGTTTTAAACAGTTAAAACTTTTACAGTTGAGTAATGGTTTGTTTTAAACATTAAATCAATCCATTCCATAACTTCTGCTCATTCTGTTTTACTTCCTCAATATTTACAACATTTTTTTAAAGAAAATTGGTTGATTCAAACAAATTTTTGGTTGCCATTCCTTTCTAGATACCAATATTCAATTCTATAAACTAAATTTTTTTCTTTTTAAAAATTCTTTAAATTCATTTTATAATAATAAATAAATAAATAATAAATTTAACACTTGGTCTAAATGTAAATCACTAATTAAAACAATCTCATAAATATTTTTTCCCATCCATTAATTGAAACTGAATGTAACTTTAAATTGCAAATTAATTCTGAAAGCTTTTAAATTAGGCCTAGCCATTAAACTGAATACTTCATCTTAAGAGACCCATATTTCTATCTACAATTTTAATTTGACTTAATTTTTTAAAAAAAAAATCATATATTTCATTTGGTAGAATATTTCACAATATAACATACATCTCTCTATTCATTTCTTTTTCATTCTTCAATTGTTTTAATCTGTTTCAGTATGTAATAAAAGTAATGAATGATGATTCTTGCCTCTTGTGTGTTGCTTGACTGACTGAATTCTCAAGAATTGAATGAGGGGAAAAAAGTGGGTGATAAATTTACTAGAAAGAATTTTTTCAAAATCAAATTTGACCTGATTTGCTGACCGTTTTTGGAAAAAATGTGGGCAATACGTGATTACTATTTGTATCAAGTTGTCAAAATGAATTGACTACTGGATAATTATAAGATCAAGTAGTAATAAGTCTCAACTAATTTTTTTTTTTTTATAAAAATTAAAATTAATTAGAGAGTTATTAACCTAAAAAGAAAGTTTTATTATTATTTCTATATTTAAACAAATAAAAACTGCTTTTAAAATTGTTTCTAGAATCAAAAACTGATTTTAAAAGATTTAATAGTTAAAAACTGCTTTTAAAAGTTTCAACAATCAAAAACTGCTTTTACAATTGTTTCAACAATCAAAAACTGCTTTTACAATTGTTTCAACAATCAAAAACTGCTTTTACAATTGTTTCAACAATTAAAAACTGCTTTTACAATTGTTTTAACAATGAAAAACTGATTTCTAAAAGATTTAAAAATTAAAAACTGATTTTCAAAAGTTTTAACAATCAAAAACTGCTTTTAAAATTGTTTCAACAATTAAAAACTGCTTTTACAATTTTATCAACAATCAAAAACTCTTCTCCAAAAGCTTTAACAATGCACATCAATGAAAAACTTATTATTTTCACTTATTTTTACTTATTTCTACACACAATCAATTAATCCCATTCAATTCTTCTTATCCCCAATGAGGAAACTCCAATTTCCAAACACATTCAACGATACAAATCAGTTTCAAAAATCCTAATTTCAAATCCTTGATAAATCTTTTATTTCTTAACGACTTCCAGGTCGTTTGCCTCAGGGTCCTTTAGTCACATGACCACCTTCCTCCCCCCAAAATCACCTCCCACAATCACGGACACAGGTGAAAGGAAACACAAATGGAATTTCCCACCTCAAGAAATAAACAAATCCTTATCTTTGATATGTATCCAATAATCCACAATAATCCATACAATCCACCAATAAAATTAAACCAATCTTCCATTTTGCATTTTCACACACGTGTGAAACAATCATCCAAAATGGTTGCCGATGTTAAGGTACACAAACTTCCATGTTATTAACCAGTTTTTGTTCTTTATTCATTGAAGCATGTCAAGGAACTTCTCGTTCTTGGAAGGCAAGGTTTGAAAATATTTTAGAAACATTTTTCTCCTGATTTGTCCTTGAAGGAGAAAGTAACCTTCAAAAATTGCAATTTTTATTTTTTTTTAAATTTTTTTATTTTTGAGTTTAATTACAATACTTTCTTCATTTTGACCTTAAAGATGGCGACCTTAAAGTCGAACTTTCACATTCCTAATTTCTATGCAAGGTCACGTGTATACGTGTATTGTTAATTTTGCGGAACTGAAAGGACGGAAAAATTGTTTCCTGTGCTTTGAGTGGGGAAATAGGAAAACGATTTCATTGTTGGTGTACAAAGTTGTTGTGGAAAGCACAGGATGAGCATTCCACTATGTGGAAGTAGACAACAAATGTTTTGGTCTAGTTTTGGGTAGTTGTACTTAGGCATCGAATAAAGGCAAGGCTGGTATTGTTGTATTGTCAAGGATTTTTTTTTTTTGGTTGTTTAAAACTACTATTGGTATGTATAAACAGGTATTTTTTTGTTGCTTAAAGTTGTTAAGTTGTTTACGAAAAAGTAATTTAGTCGAAATAACAAGTTACCGTATTGTAAAAAAATAGCTTTTACTTGTTAAAGTATTTTTTTTATTGTTTAGAACTGTTTTGGTGGTTTAAAAGCAGTTTTCAATTGTTTAAAAGTAGTTTTTAAAAGCAGTCTTCAATTGTTTAAAAGCAGTTTTTAAAAGCAGTTTTCAATTGTTTAAAAGCAATTTTTAAAAGCAGTTTTTGATTGTTTAAAAGCAATTTTTAAAAGCAGTTTTCAATTTCTTAAAAGCAGTTTTCAATTCTTTAAAAGCAGTTTTCATTTCTTTAAAAGCAGTTTTCAATTCTTTAAAAGCAGTTTTCAATTCTTTAAAAGCAGTTTTCAATTCTTTAAAAGCAGTTTTCAATTCTTTAAAAGCAG
>JAQIXU010000865.1:0-23674 GCA_034701245.1 Strigamia transsilvanica | reverse complement strand
AATATATCTATTTATATGTCTCTGTGTATAACCCAGCAACCAGTGAACGAATTAAAAATGTAAAAACCATTCCATCTGACCCCAAGGCCCAGATATGTGATTTAAAAACTCCGTGATTCGAATAAAACAACGACGAACCAAAAGAACAAGCAAAACTACAGTTGGCTTTCCAACTACACACAAATCATATCCACGATTAAAAGCCGTGCAGTAAAGCGCCAAACATCTGAACTAATTGGTGGACATGGGTGTTAATAAAACTGATTTGTTCGCGAAATCGGACATAAGAAGTTTACGTATACATACATGAAGGAGAAAAATCGTTTTCTATGTTTACCATATACTGTATGTTTTTTAAAAAATTATCAGGTTTTCTTTGCTTCCAAACTGACATAAGTGATATGTGGAGACCACTTATGTCAGTTTGGAATATGATCACCGCTGTTCGGATAACCGGGTCGTTCGCATAACCGTCGTTCGGAAAATCAGCGTTCTACTATATCGGTTTCCAAGAAACAATGGCGAATTTAAAAATAAAGAATTGTATAGTGTGAATACAACTCTCCATTCAAGAAAGGTATAGAGTAATTGAGATGTTTCTATTCTAATGCAGACCCCTCATTTGCCCCCTAATCCGCGGATCACTACACATTGTGATTTGCTTGCTGAGTTTATCTACGGTTTTCAAAACAAAGAGAAAGCTAAAAAAAAAAAGTGATTGGAATTGTGAGCAACAAACTACTAGATATTTGATTTGATCAGCTAAGACGTCATTTAGCACACATAAAACCATTGTTGAGATTGTCCGAAAAGTGAAGCAATTGGTATTTTAGTGAAAGCCAATTTCGGAGACAAAACCGTGAACAAAAACAATTCCCTAAATAGAGAAATAAGCATGGGGTATTGGATTAACCCCTAAGAAAAAACCCCTAAGCACTAAGTCAATCAAGAAGTAGAGGCTAATAATAATAATAATAATAAGGGTGATCCAATGAGACTAATAGACGCGTGAAATGGTGGCAAAAGTAGGTAGTGAGGGGGAATCGAAGTGGGTTTTAACCCTCGTTTGGACCTTTTGCTATTCAGGCAGTGCGAGTGACGTTTCTTTAATTGTGTTTGGCTGCCCCTCCTCCCACCGGCATCCCCTTGAGGGAGGGAGCTAATAAGAAATCATAATTCTCTTATCTGGTGGTGGTGAGTAATTGACTTGGTGGATCCAATTCGCTCGCTTCTGCCTCCAACCCTTGGTAATTGGTTTTATGTTTTAATCTCTTTGGCAGCAGCTCATAAATAGTAATTGGGCAAGGTCTATTGTCATTCAAACGCAGGGAAGGTGAACGATGAGGGCAGAGAGATGAAGCCACGTGTCTCCCTTCGTTGCTTGGACATCGGTCCATTCGATTTCGGAGCACAAAACAAATTCAAATCGAATTTTAAACTTCAGCAAGAAAAAAGAAAATCAGTTTCCATCGCCTATCCAGTGACGCCATCTTTAATTCGAGTCTTAATTGGTTTAGTATATTTTTTAGCCCGTTCTTCTCGTTTGCATCTCCACCTGAACGCGTTTTTATTACTCCGTGTGGGATTGGAATAATTAGTTGATTTTTTCCTTGAAATTTATTTTTAATTTTTTTTTCTTAAATAAATTCATGAGCGCATAAGTAAAAATATATGTGCGAGTTAATTTTTATTTTTTTCTAGTTTGGTTTTAATTTTTATTTTCTAGAATCTAGAATAAGTACAAGAAGAGGGGATGGGAGGGAAGGCATGGCGAAAAAAGTTGAAAAGTTTTCTCTCATCATAAAATTTTTAATTAAAACCGTCTCCGAGTTAAGTTTTATGACGAAAGAAGAAAAATAAATTGGAGGTTACAAACAACAATTTCATAAGAGTTAAAAAGAATTTGCAACAAGAATTTTTTTTTTATTCGAGATGAAGAAAAACAAGCGGAAGCAAATTCCGCGCTCAAATGAAGCGGAAAATTAAAGTCCACATAAAATTTTTTTTTTTTTTTAAATATAAAAGAAGAAAAAAAAAATTAAAAAAATATAAAAACCCCACGAGAAAAACAGATGCAAAGACGACGTAAAGGAGGGCGGGGTGTAATCGAAACACCCATCCCTACCACACACTAAGATATAGCCCTGAGGTCCGGAGGGAGATTCATTGGTCCCGAGACGATACCAATGGATGAAGAGAGACGTGCGCCCAAATTACGCCAATCATTCAGCCATAAGGGCCACATATGAAACGCCGCGTTCATCACGACATAACGTGAAATGACGCGACGACGAGCGGACAACCGGAAACATTACGCCAAAGAAATAAAATGAGAATCGGGAAATAAAATATATATAAAAGAAAAAAAAAATTTAATTCGTGAAACTTTAGTCGAATAGTCGGCCGGACGGCAATGGACGCTTGTAAAATTGGTTGGCCCTATAATCCAGCCATCTCTCGCCAACGCTTTTGCACCATGCCCGTCCCTCGCCCTATTCACCTCCTCCCTTCCAACCCCCAACTCGCGCGCGAGAAGACGATAAATCAGTGGAACGCGAACTCAGGTAGCAGAGACGCGGGCGTCTTACTCCGTCCCCAGGCAACCCTCAGCTGTTGATGTATGAGATCAATTTGACTTTTAGGAATTGGTCTGCTTCGTAAAGGCGCCCCGACGACGATAAACGCGCGGGAACCAGGGGCGGAGGCGGTGGAGGTGGGTGTGGGTGTAGAGGGGGTAGGGGGCGGGCGAATGGCGATGCGCGTTGCACGCGCCCGGCTCAACACCTGGTTGTAAGTCGCTCGCTAATTGGTTGATCAGGTGTAAATTACGAGTGAGCGAAAGGGGCTCTGAAATCAAATTTCACACTCATTTTCAGTTGAATTATTCAGCGACCCCCTCCTCCTGGGTGCCACTCACAAACTAATAGTTTTGACATGGCTTCCCGCCCACAGGCGCCGCTCGCATCCTCCACCCACTCCCTTCACCTTCTTCGCCTTCTTTTAATGAATTTCCATCGCAATTGGCTTTAATTTTTAAATGCCTTTTTTTCCCTTTCTTTTTTCCTACTGGGTGCTACGCTTTAATTTTTTTTCAACACTTGAAGGCACTTCGTCTCTTTCTCCCCCGCTGCTGAATTATTCACTCTTAATTTCCTCAAAGTTTAGAATTAACTTGCACCTCGTGCGCCCTCGCGATTGAATTTGGGCCAAATTAACCCTCCGGCAAAAATGGCGCATAAAATTTTCAAAACTCACTCCCACCCTCCTTACAAACACAACCCCTCTCTCTCCCTCTTTCTCTCTAACTCGCTCTAGTCCCACATTCTCCGCTCTTCTGATCCAATTCAGCAAAGAAAACTCGTTCCAACCAATAATCCTTCGATGGTGAAAATGGCAAGTGGCGTCGGCGTCGACCAAATGAATTATTCCCGCTTTCCTGTTTTTTTCATGAGGCGCCAAATTAAAATTAAGGTGGAAGATGCAATACAGAACAACGACGCTCTGATGAAACGTCGCTCTGTCACCAATAAACAAATCTAAATAAAAAAAAACAATTCCAAATATATACATATAAATAAATATAAAAACAAACAAATGAATAAATAAATAAATAAATAAATAAAAAGAGAAAACGGTCGAAATTTCGATTGAAAAACAAAGTGCCTGGGTAATGGAGCAGAATAAAGAATGTAAATGTGCAAGACGCAAATAGAAAGAAAATTCATGGGCTTGCAGCGTAGCCCACCCTAAAAGCACCCCGAAGACGAGGGAGAGGACAGGACACAAAGTTGCGGTGGCGACTCGGCCCGTTGATCCGTTCGACTCGACCGGACACCGCTGACCAGCCCTCGTTATCGGTCGAGTGGGCGTCACTTTTTACGCGTCCGCCACAGCCCACTGCCTAACACGGCGACCAATGGCCAGGTGGTGGTCCCGTCCCCCGGGAAAAGGGTTGAACGCGAGCGCGCGTCCACGGGCCATTTACCAAGCTTCGCTCGCCGCCCCTGCTTCAATTATTTATCAACCAAACTGGCGGCTAAAAGGCTATTTTATGGGAGCTGCAGCCGAAAGCGCACGCGCATTGTCGTTTTACCGCGGTCCCAGGCTAACCATGACTGAGAGACGCCATCAATGCTGATGGTTCTTCCCTGTCAAACAGACTTAGTGAATTTTGCCTTTACTGTGGGGTCAGGAAAACTTCTCTATCTCCTCCCCACACTCCCCTACCCCTTCCCCTTCCCCCTCCCCTTTGTGTAAACAGTGTGAGTTGGGGACCACGAAGATGAAGGGTAGTGGGGAGAAAGGCAAATGCGTCTCTCGGGTTCCCTCAGGCCTCATCTCTCGCCCTCGACTTCCGACAGCAACGCATAAACATGGCCGAAGGGTAAACATTGGCAAGGGATAGATGAGGATAGAAGGATGGTGGAAACAACCCCTCACCCCTACCCCACCACCCATCTCTTCATTAAATACTCGTCCTGCGGCGATAATGATCCCTCGAGGGAATTTGCTGCGCATGCGTCCAAACCCGCTATTTGTGCGACATTTCTTCGTCCTTTCTTCTCTCGAGCAAGTCAATTGCCCGTTTTATCCTGTCTGTTTACTGCCCGCTCAATGACCGGCGTCCTCCCCAATTGCCATCACCTTATGGGCCTTGGAACAATTTGGTTCCAAGACGGAGCCGACACTTTGATGGAACCGTGGGGATCTCGACCAGGTACAGTTGGCATCTTTTGAACACGTCCCGCACCCGCACCCATACGCTTAAATATAAAGAGAGAAAGAGAGAGAGAGACAGTGCGAAAGATATAGAAAAGAGGGTGGAGCGAAGCGAGAGCAAAAGGAACCCCGAAGCAGAAAACGAAAAGGGAGTCGAGGCCACTGGACCAGAACGACAGTGTCATTTTATGCCAACTCATAAATCACACGGCCGGCGGGAAGAAGTAGAGGGTCCGTGAGAAATATGAGCGCTCGGTGTGGCATGCAAATCTGGTTGGAGTGTCCGTTGAGACGAATGCAAGCCGCCATCCCGTTCTGCCCTCGCACCCCCTTCTCACCTTTCTCGTATGCAAATATGATGGCAGAAGCCGGGACCCGAACGAGGCCAAAAAAAAAAAAAAAAAAGAATAGTTTTCCATGAAAAATATGAGTACTGTAGGAAAGCGGGGGTTTATGGGACCGAGGGGGAGGGAAAGGCGGTAGACGAACAGGTCTCTCGAGATGCAGTGAAGCCCACAGGCAAGGGTCGCTTTTGAATTAATCGAATGCACAGTAGAGGCCATTTTTATTATTTCTTTTTTTTATTCGTCTTGTTTGCCCTTTTTTGCTTCATGTTGGAGGAGTGCACGGAGCGGAAAGTATATACGATGGAAATGCGAAACGTGGGTTTGCTATTGGGGTGGATGATTGAAGGTTGAGCTGCATCATGAACTGGATTAATGTTTGTTCTTGTTTGACTGCACTTTGCTCGTTTGGTTGTATTGCATTGCGTCCATTTGATTCTTTTTTCCTTGGTTGGAGGGCACATTGGGGCCCATCAAACGGATCAAAGGGGTCGACGTGCAATCAAATGAATGCGAAACTTGCCTCGTTCCTCAACCAATGGCGTTCATCCATCGGCCCTTCGGGTTTGTGGGGCCGGCGGCGTTTCATTTGCCGGCGGCTACTCTGGGGTGCCATGGTGTGAAACGCACGCGTTCTCTTTCTCGATTTGTGGCGTCCATCAGCAATCCATTGCGGCTCGATCAATTCCTTGTTCGGAATTAGTTGCAATTTTGTTTTACGACCCAACGCCATTAATGGAACGCGGGGGATAAGGAAAAGGGTGGGCAGAAAACAAGAAAATCACTCAATAAACGATAGAAATAAACGTTAAGAAAAATGAACAAAGCGAGCTGTTTTATTACGACCATTTTGGCAGAAATTACTGGAATTAAGTGCCATCTATTTCCTCAAGGTTTTTTCCTTAGCGATATTTATTAAAAGAGAAATAAAAAAATTAAGTTTGCTTAATGAAATGATTCTATTAGAAAAAGTTGAAACTACCCAACATAAAATTAACTCACTTTTATATTTATAAAATAGTAACATTTTTAAATTTTTAATCACGTTTTTTTTCGTCCCTTTCACTGCTTTAATTAGACAATGAAATTTGTGCCATTTTTCATCCCCTCGTTAATTAGGTCTGCCCTCTATTTCTGACGCAAAACTTTCAATTACGTCATTTGCTCGCAGTGTGCAAAATTTCAAGTTATGTGTGCATGTAATTTTAATGCACAATGAAAAAAGTGAGCGATTTTTATTGAGTAATAATTTTTATTGTTTCTATTATTATTTTTTATATTTTCTCCCCCTGACATGTCTTATGCGGCTGCGGCGGCTTTCAGCTTTGGGTGAAATAAAAATGAATTGATAATGTTCGAATTAAAAATTAAACCGTCACGAGTTTTAAACGTTCATCCAAATTTAAAACTAAATACATTTACAAAACATACAATTTCATCTGATAAAGCGGTTTATGTCTCTCTTAATACGGTATTTACGGAAACTCAACAACCACATCAAAGCAAAATCGCTGCCTTAAGGCTGTCAATTTTAACACCTATTTAAATTTTGGTCGAAATAAATTGCCTAAAACAATGCCATTTCCTAATATTAACTGTATACGAAAGAGAAATCATAAATTTAATGATGTTAGCTTCCATTCTGCGTAATCAAATGTAATTATACATATAAAACTTGACTTTCCCTTTTGTTTGTCGTTTGAGAATTTTTTTTCGTAGAATTTTGAAAACAAAGATGAATAAATTATCGCGTGTGATGCTAACAATTTTTACTAACAATTTGCCGTTATTTAATTAAGCTGCGTTTTTTCCCAGCATCGTTGCATTTGTTCGTGTCAAATCAAAGTTTGTGCATTAAATCGAGCATTTCCTAAACATACTTCACAATCGACTGAATCTTCTTATCGCTGTCGCTTGATGAAAATTTTAGCAAAAAAGCTCGAAAACTTATCATACATTAAAGCGACTTTTTATTTGATTTCATTAAAAAAAAAACATCAGTCCTATTTACCCTGTACCGATGCAAATAATTCGAATCAAATATTTACAAAATGACGAATACGATGGGTGCTCACTGCTCCGTTCAGTTACATATAACAATAAAGAAATTTTAATTCAAATGTTCATTTTTAATTATATAAAACCAAATTTTTAGGTAAACAGTGCAACCATTCAAATATCAAAACCAAAATGTATTGCAAAGTTGACCGAATTTGATATATATTTTAAATATTTAATTTTTAATGCATGTTTCAATTGACCACACAGTTGCGTGATTTGTGTTGGTCGAGGTTTTAGAATTTTGCTGTTGTTTAGAACATTTAAGTGTTAATTAATTAACGGTTGTTTTCACAAAAAGTTGTGTATTATTTTTTTTGCAATATTCGATGCTTTTAGGAAACTATAATATTAATTATGCTACTTGATTTGCACTTTGTCATTGATGTAATGCATTTGACTAATCACTTGGCAAAGACATCGAATTTGTTTTCGCCAAACAGATCGAAATAAGTGTTGTGCTCATCACATTGATCCGAAACAAAACTGCAAAACCATTACTAAACATTTGTATTGGTTTCTCAACACGTTTTGTGTTCATTTCAAGTCCAAACTAACTCGATCCGACAATTTTTTTTATTCTATTTCTGTATATTTTCTAAATAGAGATACAGTATAATAGTTTTTTGGGAGAAAACTCGAACCAAAAAGCAAAACGCAAATGAATTTGGTAAAAATGAAATTCCAGAATTTGGGAAAACCATTAAACCATTCAATGCGCAAGCGTGTCAATTAGTTTTTATTACCAAAAATGTACAAAAAACCAAATTACTTTTGGTGTTTGGTTTAACCGATTCGGTTCGACCATCCGTTCCAAAACTTTGCATCGCGTGAGCAAATGTTGCGGTTTTATTTTCGCAACAAGCAAAAAATAACAATCCGCCATGTTTCAACTGAACCGTTTCTAGTATTTGAATTATATTAGCACTTATAAAAATATTAAAACTGTCATTTAATATTTGCAATTACATACTGAACAAATCCACATTCGTATCGAATGAAACCACACCCAAACTTTCATTACATGTACCGGTTGTAAATGTCCTAATAAATACAATAGTTTACACAACGCGGAAATATAGATACAGAGAATATAAGCAAAATTTGTTATTACCGTAAATGCTCCCATTGAGTGCGGATGCCCCATTCAACGCGGTATATTTTACAATGCAGGCCAAAACGACAGAATTCAATAGCTAAATTTACTAAAACAACTAAACGTCTAAATTGACCAAACTGATTGAACTCAATATCTAAATTGCAGAGGAAATCTAGATTCTGCCAATAGAGCGCGGGTGCTCTATCAGAGCATTTATGGTAGTTATACATTTTTCGGTATTAGATCCTTTTGTGAAAGTTAGTGACATCAGCTTTCATATAATGTTCTTTTTTTAAAAAAATTGTTTGTGTCTAACTGGTCCCCCGACGTTAAGAAACAACACGAATTCGTATTTATGCAAATGCATGCAACACTTTTATTGTTTTCTTTCATCTTCGGATTGTAAACTCTAAAAAGGGAGATAAAAACGACACCATTTTGCGGTACACCGAAGCTGGCGAATAATATTACTGAAAATTGAACATCATACAGCGCTCCATCACTAATTGACAACCCTAAATTATGACGCTTAAATTCTAACCCTAACCACAATACCGGAACTGAACCACAAAATTTCCAAACAAAATTTTAAAACACACTTTTTATTTTCTAAAAAAAAAGATAATAAATAAATAAAATAAATAAAATAAAAATTAAATAACTAAAAATATTTCAAGTCTCCGTAAATTGTGATCGCCGAGTAGAATGAGAAAAGGTTTAAAAAATCGATTATACAATCTAGAGCGATATTGTGAAACAGCAAACGTTACTCTGTTCCTGTAATGGATAAATTAAATTTAGGCCTATTGTGCCAATGTCGGAATGAGAAATCAATTCCGATTCATTGATAAAGTATGAAAGATTAAACCCACCATTGAATTCCATTCTTCTTTTATTTACTACACAACAACAACACACAATCCAAAGCCGATTAATTCCAATGCTATTTATCCTAAAATAACCCTTTTTGTATTTTTAACTCAACAAAAACTAACAAACAACAAAACTCGCACACAAAAAATACATCAACCATTTTATTCAACTACCGAATTGCCTTTTAAAGCAAAATAACAAAAATCACAAAAATCTAATTTTGATAGAATTTATTTTCACGTTTTACAAGAAAAAAAAATGGCAATATTTATCAGATTTTTTCGCTTCGAAAGACAAAGACAGGTGTATAAAAGGGAAGGAAATAGTGAGCTGTGTGCTTTTTGTGGATTGAAGTAAGTCGTCATTTGCGGAGATGAGGGTCGGCGAGTAATTTCCTTAAAACGTGTTGTAATAAATGAGGCTGAGCGGCGGCCATCATATTTCTGAATTGTCGAGCGCGTGCGCCGGGGGACCACTTGCACTCCCCTCCCACAGACACACACCAACTGACTAAAATCCATGTCTAAATCAAGACCCATTCCCTTTTTGTCCGCTATTTGGGAGATTTATGCGCACCTCAGGCCCCAACACCCAAATGAAACAGGGCTCAAATCGCCACTGAGCATGCGCCTAAACCAAAGTGCATGTGCTCTGTAATGGAAAATAAAATAAAAGAAAAAAAAAAACACAAAAGCGGTTTCTATAAAATCCACTTAAGCGAAATAATTATTCTTGTTTTAAGTTTTCCTACTTATTTCTACTTTTGCGTATTTCTAGCGTGTTTTTTTTGTGTAGTTGCGATTGTTAATTGAGAAATATATGTGCACATTTTGGAATAAATTAAAGAAAGTGGCAAAAATCGTCTGCCCCGAAAGAGATTCCAATGGAAACGCTCGTACTTACTAAATCAGTGGCTTTTCGGCGATGATGGATTTCACACTTTTCTTGATATAAAAAAGGCGAAATTGAAAACTAAAATAGACAAACGTTAAATAAGAGATGTGTTTCTTCATTTATTGATGAAATTTCGTCGCCTTGCTTACCGTTTTTTGCTGCTTTCACGTCGACTTCAGCGACTCGGTCCCGCGCGTTTGCTGGAGGCGCCATTCTCTATTGGCGCCCTCTCTGTTCGTTTATTGAAACATTTTTTTAGAATTTAATTTACCAATTCGCCACCAGATAGCGTACCACTTCCGCAAACAAACAAAATGGCGACCGCCGATTCATACTAACTCGAAGAAACTGAGCTTAAAAGATGAATTTAGAAGCCGAGAAACGAAAATCCGAGGACCGACCTCCGCAGAAATCAAAAGTAAGTCACTCCTAGTTAACTCGCGAGCCTTAAAACCGCTTCAAAAACCCAATTTAAATCTTAAAAAACCACCAACTTTGTACGTTTGGATCTTTGATCCCTGACAACGCGCCAAATACGTTGCTTAATGAAGGGTGTGCCGTGCTCGAATCGCTAATTTATATTTTTCATTTTCGTTATTTGCCTTGCTTATTCAACTCCAAAACTATAAATCAAAGCAGCAACCATTGTTTTGAGAAAAATATGTGAAAAGAACTTGAGTCACGTGTTTAAATGTCACGCTGCGGGGGTTCTGGAGGAGGGGATAATTGAGGCCGAAGACTCAATGAAAATTGAACCCGGACTTTCGATAATTGGCCTCTTCGAACGCGAGAAGGTGACGCCCCCAGCAAAAATAATGTAGTGGTGCAAGCAGCAAAGCAAATTGCAACTCCCTTACCCTCTATCATCTATCACTAGTGAGAGAGAGAGAGAGAGCGAGAGACACAGAGAGGGTGAATTTGTGCATTATGCCACAATGACGCATCAGACCCTATTAAGGACAGATGGCGTTCGTTGCATTCTGCCACCTTGTCCGCCTCCTCCCCCGCACTCGAATTTAAGAGTAGGGGTATCGGCTGGGCTCCCCCTTCCCTCCTCTTTTGGCTTCTTTGTTATTTTTGCTGTCGAGTGTCTGTTTAACTTTTAAATTGATTGAAACCACCTTGTGCTGTTTTGCATAATTCAAGCAAAGAAGGCACTGCGAACTGATTGACTAGCGACCAATGTGTGCTCAAGTCAAATTGACTCGCCCGCACCGAAATTATCTGGGAAGACGCTCGCACGCGGGGGGTGTGGGGGTGGGGGTGGCGAAGAAGGGTGTAAAATTGGGCGCGCGCGCGCGCTCGCGAGTCTGGCGAATCACAAGTGAGGGCGCGTCGCCCTCGTGCTCCAGCCAATAATCATTCATCCAGAGCAAAGCCAGGACTTTATTATTCATTGCGTCGTATTTGCATTTGTCCTCGGGGGATCGACGAGCCTAAAGAAAAAGAAGTATTAAAAAAAAAAGAGAGAAAGTATTTCTTGTTCGCTTTGTAGATTGCATTTATCATTGGAGGAAATTTTCATGTCGCCAAATGTGCCGAGCTCAGCTGTTTGATGTGCGAGATAACTTCACCTCATTTGCCGAACGCGCGCCAACAAAAATCTTACACCATCCACCACCCACCACCCACCACTTTGCCTCCTTCCGTAAATGAGATTAGGACACGAAAAGAAATTATTTTTATTTCTTTTATTCGCTTTCGCTCGCTCACTCGCTCACTCGCTTCACTTTTCTACACGTTTTTTCAATCAATGACTTAAACAAGTGCAAATTTTTTTAAATTTGAATTTGAGACTTTGAAAAAGAAGAAAAAAGAAAAGAAAGAAATTTTTTTTTTTGTTTATTATTATTTATTTTTTTTATTCAATTTAAATGTTAAATATGCATAAAAGTAGCTGAGATTTTGGCTCGGAGTTGTTTGTTTGAATGCGTATGAAATGTTGATCTCTCGGGAGCCATCGCTCAGCCATTTACAGGTTGGTGTCACGTGTTGATGATGTCACCACCCATGCGAATTGCAACGGACACTCGCCACTCGCTAATTGAGATTCATATTTGTGATAGAGATATCGTTGGCAAGAAGAAGAGGAGAAAAGCGCCTCGGACGACGAGAATTATGTGCCGTACGTTCCGCTGAAGGAGAGGCGCAAACGACAGGTACGTGCGAAATCACCAAGATGCAGAATAGATTAAAAATTAATTATTATTTTTTTAAACTTTGCGTTGCCGTATCCGTACACAGCTGCACAAGCTCGGACGGACCGATGAGGAGAGAAAAAATGGTTGCGACGCGGGCGTGTTTCGAGGCGATGGCGACAGGTCGGAGGAGGAGGAGGACGATGAATTTTTAGTAGGCCGAAGATCCAATGTGAGTTTGTTGGATCAACATAACGAGTTGAAGAAAAAGGCTGAAGCGAGGAAGGAAAGTGCGAGGGAAAAACAACTCAAGGAGGAGGAGAAGATTTTAGAAAGTGTCGCCGAAAAGAGAGGTGCGGATATTTTATTTTATTTATTTATTTTATTTATTTATTTATTTATTTATTTATTTATTTATTAAAATGTAAGAATTGATGAATTTGTTAGCGCGAGAGTTAATTCTATTTTGACAGCTTTGATGGGCGTGGCTGAACTGGCCAAGGGGATCCAATACGAGATCTCCATCAAGACTGGGTAACCGCAACAACGTGGTTTCTATGGCAACTTGTGCTTTATATTCATCCATTTTCAGATGGCGGCCTCCTCGCGCTGTTCTGGCCTTGCCCGAGGTCCAACACGAACGACTGCGAGACCGATTGCACATCATTGTCGAGGGCGAAAGTGTGCCGCCACCTATCACCTCGTTCGAGGTAACTTCAATAAAGATAATAAAGAAAGAAGGAAAAAAAAATGGGTATAGTCGCGAGAGGGGTCGCGAGAGTGAAGTGTGTTTGCTTTCAACAAACTGGGGTTTGGTCTAATGAGAATTCGCCCCTGCTTTCACCTGTCAGGATGGTGCAATTAACCAGATTCTGATTGAGTTGCAAGAAGGGGGGAGGGAGATTGGAGCTCTATCGGGATGGAGAGAGGTGCATTAATTAGGGGTTGGTTTTGGGGGCGAAAATGCCAAATAGGGCCTGAAATAATGTGTTTGTTGTTTGACTTAGGCCATGAAGTTCCCGCGCTCTATTATCAATGGATTGCGTAAGAAGGGGATCGTTCAGCCGACCCCTATTCAGATCCAGGGTCTACCAGCTGTGTGAGTATTTTTTTATTTTATTTTATTTTTATTTTTTTCAATTTTCCGTTGATTTAATAGATTATCAGGTCGTGACATGATCGGTATTGCATTTACTGGCTCGGGGAAAACGCTGGTTTTTGTTCTCCCACTTCTCATGTTTTGTCTGGAACAGGAAAAAAAACTGCCCTTCATCAATCACGAAGGCCCTTATGGTCTCATCGTGTGTCCTTCAGTGAGTTGTCGCCCCATTCATCATTTAGTTTTGTCTAACTTTTTTTTTTCAAACTGTAAATAGCGTGAATTGGCCAAGCAGACGTACGAGATCATCCGTTATTTTTGCCAATGTGTCTACGATAACAGTGGATTGCCGGAAATTCGTTCGTGTTTGTGCATCGGCGGCACAGCAGTCAAGCAGCAATTGGATTTGATGCGCAGGTGTGTGTTCGCGCATTTGCTTGAGATTGGATCTGGGAATTTCGATTTCTTACGGTGGAGGGGGGTGGGGGAGGTCATCAATCATTTTGCGCTTTAATGGGTGTCGGGTTTTAACGAATGTGTCTCGTTATAGAGGGTGCCATATCATGGTGGCTACCCCTGGCAGGCTTATGGACATGCTCAATAAGAAGATGATCACGCTCGACATCTGCCGTTATTTGTGTTTGGATGAAGCCGATCGGATGATTGACATGGGTTTTGAAGAGGATGTGAGGACAATTTTTTCCTTTTTTAAGGTAGGTTTTGATGATTTTTTTTTTCATTTTGGGTTCGTTAAATTAAATTTTTTTTTTATTTATTATTTTTTTTTTTGTAGGGTCAAAGACAAACACTTTTGTTTTCAGCTACTATGCCAAAAAAGATTCAGAATTTTGCTCGGAGTGCGCTCGTTAAGCCCGTTACCGTGAATGTTGGACGAGCCGGAGCTGCTAGCATAGATGTAATTCAGGAAGTGGATTATGTTAAGCAAGAAGCAAAGATCGTATACTTACTCGAATGTCTTCAAAAAACTGCTCCACCTGTGAGTGTTTGTTACGATTTGAATTGTTGATGATGATTTTAGCAAAGATGTTTAATTTAATCGTTTAAAATGACTAGGTGTTGATATTTGCTGAGAAAAAACAAGATGTTGATGCTATTCACGAATATTTATTGTTGAAAGGAGTGGAAGCAGTTGCGATACATGGTGGAAAAGGTAAATTATTGTTTGTGCGGATTCGCTAAAAAGTGGAAATTCTTAGCTAATTTTGGTAATCAATATTTTTGTTTTTTTATAGATCAAGAGGAACGAACAAGGGCAGTTGAGGCTTATCGCCGTGGGGAGAAAGATGTACTTGTGGCTACGGATGTGGCTTCTAAAGGGTTGGATTTTCCGAATATCCAGCATGTTGTTAACTATGATATGCCCGAAGATATTGAAAATTATGGTACCGAACATTGAAATGTAAAAAATATTTTTTTTTTGTAATTATTTTTTTGTTTTTATTTTAGTTCATCGAATTGGTCGTACAGGTCGTTCGGGAAAAACCGGTGTTGCAACGACGTTTATTAATAAATCTTGTGGTTGGTTTATTAAAACTCTATCAGTTGACAGCATTTTTAAATTTTTGTTTATTTATTTCTAGATGAATCTGTATTACTCGATTTGAAGCATCTTTTGTTTGAAGCTAAACAAAAGGTGCCTCCATTTTTGGCAGCCCTTCAATCGGAAAACGAAAAATACTTGTTTGTGGGCGGTAAATATATTTTTCAAAAATCTTTTTATTATTGTTTCTGATAGCATATGTTTACACTTTTTATTTTTTTATTTATAGACGAGCGTGGTTGTTCTTATTGTGGTGGTTTGGGCCACAGAATTACCGACTGTCCCAAATTGGAAGCAATGCAAAATAAACAAGCACAAACAATTGGACGTAAAGATTATTTAGCTAGTAATAGTGCTGACTGGTAACCGAAGCCTATCACAATTGCAAAGGGTAATTATTGATTGCCAATAGAATAAATTTAGAGTAGAACATTGACAATTTTTTTTAAATAAAGAGAAATGGATTGTTAATAATTTTATTTTTAAATTATTGGTACTGAAGTAAACGTTTATTTTGATTAGCATAAATTTATAACAAGAATTGGGATTGATATTGTTTAATTGCAATGTAGGTTTGCAAATATTCTTAGTTTTATAAAATTAACGTGTAATTCGTCTATTATTAGAATAATTTATGGCAAAGTCGGCACCTTTAACAGGATAGTCTAAAAATAATTTGCTGATTTTGTTGAAAGTTTATCTAATCAGAGTTTAGGTGCAAATGATGTGACAATTTTGTCTGATTAAACTTTGTATTAACATGTTTATTTTGTTTTTTTAAATTATTTTTGTATACTTTACCAAGAGCGTACGATAGAAATGATTTATTTTACTTTTGAAGGTTTAGAAGAAGTCACTGCCTTCAGTTTAGAAGACAAGCCTGTTTTGCTGCAGTTATTTGGAATTCAGATGAGAATACGTAGAAAAAAGGAGATACCAGAAGATAAACTGATTATGGATCTGATTCGAAGTGGGAATTTAATCTTATTTTTATTTTTACTTTATTTTATTTCATTATTATTTTTATTTTATAATTAAGTGAAAAAAGTTGCATAAATGACAACAACAACTAAAAATGTTGTCTAATCATAAATCAACTGGAAATTGTTGTCATTATTCATGAATATTTGAAAAACTGAAAAATGTTTTCAAGTAAACGACAAAAAATGTAGTCATTATCGTTTCACTGTGTGCTAATTGGGAAATATGTTTACATATTTCTTTCATTTCACTCAGTTTACGAATTAAGAGGTGCTGTAATACAAGAGTTAACAATTACTAAATTTGTTCAATACGATTCCTGCAAATTATTCAGAAATTTTACTTGCGTGAAATTTTTGACTTGAACACACGATAACAAAGTATGAAAAATAGAAATGCAATAAAAAAGATTAAAGATGTTCATGCATAAGCTAAGGACAGAAAAGTATAAGCATCTTTTGGCCATTACCATCTACCTTATGTAATAGATGGGTGTAAAAAAAGTGTTACATCTGCTGACCAAATGTCATTCCTCAAAATAAATTACTAAGTTTGGGACCGTCTATAACTTTTTTTATGGAAATAGTAGTGAAATTGTGAATTTTATGCAATTGCGCCACGTAAATTGAGATAAAAATGTTTAAATTTATTCAGGAATTATAATAAGATGATAAGTTTTAATCTACTCACGAGTAATCATTGAAATTACGGTTTTTTTATTGGGTTTCAGGCTCGTAAAGAAATCTGACATTCTTCCAAACACAAATGAGAAGTAAAGTTCATCAGGTTTTTGAAAGAAAATAAATATACCGCAATTTAAAATTCAAAAACAACCGCTTTTGATATTTGTTGTCATTTGATTTCATCCAAAATGAGCATTAGATTATATCTCTCGAATAACTATCAGCAAATAATCATTAAAACTGAAGCAGAATAAGTTGACTAATATTTAGTCTCTATTTCTATTTATTAATTATTAAATTAAGCACCCAAACTTAAATCTTAATCAGATTATCGGGTCTACTCAATATATTTTTTTGCCTTTTATTTACTTTTTATCCTATGTAATAAACTTGTTTACGTCTTAAAATGTTTGCCTGACTTTAAAATAACCTCCAAACCTTTTTATTATTATTTTATTTATTTATTTGTGAAGTCAATAAAAAGGTTGAGGCATGTGTAGCCAAGGAGAGTAACGATTTAGTTCAGTTGCTTTTGTTTGGTTAGAAGTGCAAGGTTCAAAGCGTGACAACCTATGGTAAGATTAACTAATTTCTTTGTATAAATAATTAACTTTTAAAGAAAATTGCACCAGAGAGTAACGCATGGTTTATTTATACATGCATTTTATGTTCCCATCAAACCACACTACCTGGCGACAGTATTCTCAAGTTCTTCATAAAAAAAATCATGTGCTTGCAAGTTTAGGAAGCTATAAAAAACACTAAAACAGGTACAATAGTCGAAAACTTGTTACTCAAATGTCTACGCGTTGTCGTTTTATGGTCGCTTTACCGTATAAAAAATCAAGGACGAACAAAATCCCCAACTTAGTAATATTTCTGGCTTCTTTAGAAAATTGCTTTTGCTACCATGGCAATGCAATGAACTTATTTTTGCGCTGAGAGCCCACAGGTACCTTAGTCCTTAATTTTGCTCCTAATTCCAGTCCTTGTTACGTGGAGCGAGAGGCTGAAAAGGAGTCACCTAGCAACGTGTTTTGCAATGATCAAGCAGATAAATACCGCTGGATAAATGAAATGTGAAACAATAATTTGATTAAAATGTAATTTTTTTTCGTGCACGGAAATACAACGTATTTTAAATAATGAGAATTAGGTTAATGCGTGCAGTTAATCCTTATTAATTTGTTGATAATAAACAAAATCGATTGTTTTGATTCCCTAAAGGTGTTTACCTGCCACGATCAGTGTCAGGCGTGCGCATCGCATCGCTTTTAATCAAATGATTCTCTTCATTTACGCTGACTGCTGTCTTGATGCTTGTACTTAAAGACGCGCTGTAAACCGATTAAAACGTGCGATCGACTTTTTCCTCTGATTAACAGCACGGATAGTTGAACTCCAATACTCACGGTTTAACTTTATTTCACGGTTACTTAGTTTCCCTCCCCTAATTCCTCTTTCTTTTTCGCTCTTTTCGGCATTTGAAAGCAACGACACACAACAAATTTCCCAAATGGGGAGACAATGTTATCTATTATTAACTAATCATTGAGTTGGATAATTGCAAAGTAGATACCTTTCATTCCATCATCCTTCAAATTAACTTCAATTTGCTGATAATATTCGTCGAGGGACAAATTCAATTTTTTTTCCTACCGGCATCAAACCGGTGCACGTGGACGTATCAATGATTCCCAGACGCCAACTCAAATTCCCTTAAATCTAAATTAATAAATAATAAGGGGTTGGATGCTTTTGATATTACTTCCACCTGGACGCGCACCCTCATCCCATTGCCATGACAACGACAAAGTCGGATGCTAAGTGTACAAATGGGTCGATGAACCTGTTGCAGATTTCAAGCATTTGATTGAATCAACCCGCACCATGTTTCCATGACAACACAAAAACGATTGCATATTTAATAAATCCATCTGTTAATGGATGACCAATTGGAACACGACACCTGGGCAAAACAGGAGGTGGAGGCAACGCCGGAGGGTGTAGGGGGATCGGGAACGGGAACCTAGATTTACTTACAAACTCTGCATTAATTATTCAAAGAGTGGGATGAGCGAATGCTAATCTTATTGGGAAAACAAGCAGTATAGTGAGCATTGGAAACGTGCAAAGCCCAGCACTATGATCGATTCGCATTGTCTGGAAAAAAAATAAAAGTGCGCAAGGTGAGGGCAAGAGCGAGTAATATATGAATTATGCACGAGTAAATTCAATTGAGTTCCAATCGCAGCACACCGGATCACGCATGTACGGCTCTCAAAGGAAATAAGAAACACGATGCAAAAGGCGTCAAGGAATTCGTGTCAGTAGCAGTCAAAGCAACCCAAGACACAAATCTCACGCCACGCACACAGTCAGTCGAAGAGCGTGCGCCGTGACAATGTCGATAAATCAAACTCAAATGCACGTGACAAAGGGGCCGGGAGGAGGGAAAGTTTCGAGGAGGTTTGCGTGAGTCATTCCATTTGGATACCGGGTGCTCAGGTGACTGCGGTCTGCTACAGGTGGACTGAGTGAGGCTCGACTCGGTTGCGTTTTCCCCGCCCCATATTCCCCACTTGCAACACGAACGTCGCGGGGAATCGATCACGCACACCGTTGGGAGACATGCTCGTGCCACTCGTCAGTACCGAAGGCATAATTTCGGATTTAACTCTTGCACAACAATATTGACTCATCAACGCGGATCAATCAAATGAGATTTGATTCAGCCACAAAACCTAATTTGCTGCGTGCACGAAGGGAAACTTGTCCCCGAATTACGCCGCGTTAAATGAAAAAATGAAATAAAGAAGGACGAGAAATATTTGAATAATTAAATAGTGGATCATTAGGTATTCAAATTGTCTTTTATTTAACTGTTTGATCAGAGATGAGTCGAAAGACGAGACCCGAGGTCAAATATATGGCGTCATGGCTACATGCCAAACATCAATGTTTTGGAAGTCGTCGATCCATCACTTTCAAGGCTGCGTCTTCGCGTGGGGAAGTCGGTATGAGTGACAACTTCCGGAATTAGACATCGACACCCGAATCCTGTACGCCCGAAATGAAAAACGGAAGCAAAACGGATGACGGTGCAGAAATCCAAGCGGAAGAGCGAATTCATTCGGGAATCGAGTGCTGAAGATGAAGATAATTAGGCTATGATCAGTGACAACTAAATCCACTCGAATTCGTTATCGATTTCGGTCGGGAGGAAGGGGGAGGAAGGGGGAAGAAAAGGAAGGGGAGATATGGCAGATGGGATTTCGAAAACAAAACTGATAACTAAAACTGGGTGCCTTCGGGTGACAAACTGAACGCCTTGTCATTTTGAGTTGTGTCGTCTGAGTCTGGAGACATGTTAATGGCCCCCTCCCATCCCGTCTCCCAAGCCCCATCTTTTCCCTCCCCGTGGGGTTGATATTTATCATGACAGCGGTGTCTCGTCATCGTCGCTTCATTTTGATCGGACGCTGGGGGCATGGTATTTTTCAACAAATGCCCCGTGTCGGGAAGAAATTAATATCTCACCTGTTGATGATTTCACTCAAGTCTGAAGAATGATGTGTCGTCATGACGACGGTTGCTAAGGTGTAGAGAATGGAGTGTTGTCTCCATTTATTGATTCCCCCCTTAAGATTTCCATCGGATGCGGGAGAAAAACGCCATCTGGACGCTGAATTCCACATGAAACGCCTGTCACGATAAAATAACTTGCAGATTGGGGATTTTTTCTCCAAGAGACAAATATCAACAACAAAAAAAAGTTTAATCAAAAACTTGTTTCATGCCTCAACAAATTTTGGTTTTTGACGATCGACAAATATTTTTTTTGCCTCTATTTTTAAAAAAGAAATGTAAAAAGGAAAAACTATGACCATATATATCAAAATAAAAAAGATCAGACAGAAAAACATCAAACAGCACTAGTGCAGCGGCTCGTTTTGAGTGAAAAATGAGAGAGGAGGAAGTGGAGCAAAAGAGGATGAGTGAGCGATGACACGCTTAAACACACTTAATTCACACGAGACGCGCACCCCTGTGACAAACAACGTGTAAGTCAACAACAGGAATGTGTTAGTAACATCAGCTTCACTTTTGAATGCAATAAAACAGCCTTTAATTAGCGTACAATTTTCAAGTCGTATCGTGAAATCAATTTCCGGTAGCGAATAGCAAGATGAAAGGTGTACACTACACCAGTATTTTCTTCCTTCTTTTCTGGCCCCCTGGAGGGTGATAAGAAGCCTCATGGACGCCGCCGACCTGGCGCCTCAATTGATTTGACTTTTGACCAATGATCACAACAACACTTGTACCTTTTATTTGAATCGCATTGTTGCATTGTTGTATACAGCAACTAAACAAACAACTCGTGCAATTTGTAAATTATAATTAGGTAGGGATTAAGTACGATGATACAGTTGTTTATTTATTTTATTATTTATTTGGTTAAATTTAGGTTTGTGTTTGATATTTTAAAATTTACATTATTATTTGATAAATTTAAAAACAAACGTTTTTTAAAAAAATTTGTTTTTCTTCAAAAAGAAAAATCGTTGTAAAATGTTTTTTTTTTCTTTCAAATTTTGTACATTTCCAAATTAACGTTACACAAACTGGAAAGGAAAAAAAAATATGATCAATTTTTTTTCTGTGCTATTAGAAAATTAAATTATTTTTCTCTTAGTCAACGCCAATATTGAAGAAAAAAATTGAGTTTTGGGGTTTGAGTGAGAAATGAATATATATTTTCAGAGTTTATTTGTATCCAGGTGCATTTTTTGATAAAGAAAAGTGGTATTTTTATCTTTCACCGCAAGGAGCGCTTCTATCGACCAAGGTCCCTGGCCGACGTCTCGTAATAGGCGGGTAATCGGCGAGGAGAGGCTCAGTGACACTACGGGCGTCGGAGGAAATGCGCGTGATCGCTGTGAAGATTTGTTTGGAGTTTTAGAAAACAAGAAACAATTTATATATTTCATTTTGTAACAGAATCCGAAGGTATTTGAATAGATGACAACGCGATTCTAATGGGTTTTTCCTCCCAAATCATCCTCGTCGTGTGTATTGTGATAGTGGAAGCCGACAAAGGTGAGTGAGAAGCGGCTTCTTTGATCTTGACATTCTTAAACCTCTTAAACGGAAACACTTGATAGTTTAATACTGCACGCTCAAACGAGTCAATATAATTTTCGGTTACCCACGGAGCAGTTAATGTCGTGAAACTGAAACGTTTTATTAAAACAAAAAAATCAAAATTCAATTGAAAAGATTTTGAACGTGAGAAAGTAAATAAATAAAAAGTCGCAGAATGATAAATGACACCTCCACTCGTATTATCGAATTCTGGGACTTTGATTTTTGGGAGAGCTCAACGGTGCGGAGAGGGATTGGGGATGGGAACAACAAGTAAATATAAATATGATGATAAAGAAATGTGAATGCGCGGGAAAAAGATAAATAATTCGTGTATTGCACTAAAACAGATTTGATTTAATGCTCGATTTTAATCGGTAAATAAACAATTGTCAGGTATCCCAAGAATAAAAAGCGAAGACAACCAAGTGATAGAAAGGAATGCGGGAGAAACTATTTTATTACCTTGTGTGGTAGCGCAAAAAGACTCAATTTATACCGAATGGTTCAAAGGAGATGAACGAATCAATTCGGGCGTATGGCATAGATACATATCTGTAAATCGTGGATTGAAAATTAAGGACGTTAACACTGAAGATGCCGGAGCTTATTCGTGTCACATTTTAGACGGGTTTGGGAGAAATTCGAAAATTACTGTGCACCTCAAAGTTTTGGATTCTGTGCACCATCACAAACAGTCGTCGTGGGAACTGAGCGAAGAATTAACTCCGATACCGAAAGGAAGTATGTGTAGTTAAGGGCCGTCCCTAAATAACATAACGCCTCAGGGGGGTGCATCGAATTAATCCCACAAATTTGGGGGTGGGGGAATTTTTCAGTTTTATTACGTAATTTCCTAAGGGGTATTCGGGAATTTGCTACGACAATGTCTAAAAAGTAAAAAAAATTGTGTTACGTAATTTAAGGACGGCCCCTAAGTGTAACGTTATTAAAATCTATTTTAGATTTTTTAACAATTTATTTGGTATAGCTAAACCCGAAATAAAAACGAATCCTTCAAGCCGACATGTGCTTGTAAAGGTTGGGGAGGAGACGGTGCTTCGTTGCGAGGCGACTGGGGATCCAAAGCCGTCTATCGAATGGGTTAAAAACGGACGTCCGATATCGAGACACAAGATCCTGCCGCGGAAAAATAAGGAAGGAGGTAGCAAGTTGAAACTGGATAGTCCCCAGAAAGAAGACAGCGGTTTATATACATGTGTGGCTATCAATGCTGCGGGAATCGCTAATGCAACGTTTACGATCGAAGTTCTAGGTATTTGGACGTGATAGGAAATGACATTTGATTTCGATTAAATCGATCGAACTTGGAAAATTAATTTTTAGAGCCAGAACCATTGTATCCACCTCCCCCGGAAATAAGGGATCCATATCCAGTCAATCAGACGGTGCAGCTCGGCGGAGAAGCGAACTTTCATTGCAGGGTGAAGAGTGCCACAGCTCCAGACATCCAGGTGAAAATAATTAAATGCAAAATGCATTAGCTAAATTTAATTTGTTTGTTGGTTCGGTAGCATCAATTTCAGTTACTGTTGCCCTTGTTGCTCATTTAACCATTCATCTATGAGATATTGTTTGTCAATCATGTCAACTAGTAATATTTTACTAATTTATACTTTGGGACCTCATCTTTGTAAGATGGCTGAAGTGCGACGCTATTTTAGACTTTAGTCCATTCCACCCAGGGCCGGATTTAGGTACTGTGGGGCCCCCAAACAAAAGTTTTTCTTAAAAAATCTAAAAAATACACTATTGTTTTTTTATATAGTAAATATAAATACACTTAACCCTCGTTATACGGCCGCTCTTTATACGGTATTTTGCCATAATGGCCTTGTGCCATTATGGCTAAATTTCGATTTGCAGCGTAATATTTTCGATATACGACCAAAAATCGGGAAATTCCATAACGAATCAGCCTTTTGCTTTACAGCCAACTTTTCCGGAACGTATCTAGGCCGTATATCAAGGGTCAGGTGTACATATGCCAGAAAGAAAAAATTACTTCCAAAGTTAACAATAAGTCAACTAATTTTTCCTGGGACATAGTCGGATC
>JAQIXU010000864.1:0-23676 GCA_034701245.1 Strigamia transsilvanica | reverse complement strand
ATACACAATCTACATATGCGCAGGTGAGGAGAACGCCACCTGGCGGTGAAAAGATACAAAGCATTCAAAAACAACAAAACTTAATTAAACTTAAACAATCCTGTCTCTTAATCTCGTTTCCTACAGTTAGTGCACTTCCTGTTTGACTATTAGCTCCTCTTGGACCGCTGGATCTACCTGTTGCTCGATTAATCAAGAGTGATAGTCGATGCCAAAAACTGAACATTTCAATTCATATGAAGATTTCAGTTATTTCAATTATGACACTTGAAATTTTGTGGCAGCCATTTTATAAATCTGAAAATCTAAAAATTTGAAAAATCTCAGCCATCGTTTTTGTTTTTGTTTTTGTTTTCGGTCTCCATTCTGTTTACAAAAACACGAAAAACGGCAAAAACAGAAACTTTAAACGCACCTAATATGCAGGTCACGAGACAGACGAGATTCACCTTCATCACAACCTGACCCAGAGAGCTTGCTTTCGTTATTAATAGAACAGAAATGCAGCCCACGTATACCGATGCAATGCTTGATGTAAATACACATCAAGTCATCAACACTCATTCTTTTTTTTTGCTATTCCCTCCAAGCCTTGACCAAGTCAAACTTGCCAAGCTTCAACTTTGCCAAGTTTCCAATTAAGTTTCTAAACATTTTTTTTATCCACGCAAGAATAAACAATCATCCTAACTAAATGAATTGATCATTTTAAAAAGAAAACAAAAAAAAATCGAAAACATGCGGTGAAATTCTTTTTCTGAACGAAAATTAAATAGGAAATAAAAGCTTTAACCTCACCTGCATTGCGAATGCCTAAGGTAAAGAAAACCAAAATAGTACGTAATTTAATAGCGTGTAAACACACAGCACCCACTTGCGCTGGCAGTTGGCATTCGTATGGCAGGTTGTTCATGTCGCACTTTGCAATTGTTGTGATTTGGATTTTAATTTTTGTTAAAAATATAAATCCTGCCCATGTTGTCATTTATAATTATGGACTTACGACTGCAGTTACGGCCTACGGACGAGAAGGTCACATAGCAAAATGTCATCTTTTCATGGAAAAGTAAGTAATGTGTTACATCTTTCTTGATTTTAATTTTAATTTTAATTTCTCGTTGGAGAATGATATTATTAAGTTTACACGTGTGCAGAAAAATGTAAGCAGTTGAATTTTAAGACCAAATCTGGTCATTTGACCTGTAGCCACAACTCTAGGTTAAAGTCCTCTCTTAACCTACTTTTTTTTAAATTTTCATAAGTAAATTAAATTTTTAAATAAACAAACAAAAAAAGAAATAAACAGTCAACATTTTGTCCATTTTGTTCATTTTGTGACACGACACCACGCAATTATAAACTTCTTGTCTTTCATTTATTTTAGAACTGAAGATAGTCCAACGCCAAAGTTTGGCCTTGCTGGCATCAGTGTAACAAAAACAACATTTGCAGGAATGATGGAAATCCTTAAAGAATGTCACAATTTGAACGAGTCGTTTGGTGAGAATTCGACCGAAACTAACCGATGGCAACTAACAACCATATTTAGAGGAATTGCGCCAGGTAAATCGTTTCATTTTTTATTTATGTGCACACTTTTAACTCGCTTTTTACGATGTAACTTGAATTATTTCCACATGTACAATTGTCCGCATTCTGTGACATAAAAGCGTGATTAGTTTAGCAGCTGGAAATAATAAAAAAAAATTCATTTCCTTCATAGTACATCATGCATTTGGAAAACACATTATCTGCACTTGACATTTAATTTTTTTAAAGAATATTTATTTCAGTTATTTTACTTAATGCCAGCACCATGGCCATGACCAAAATATACACTATCAAATGTAACAGTCGGTCAATGTATGCAGCTAGTGGTTCCAAGTATTTTAGTTTGTGTTATAAATTTATTGTTGGAACATTTTGTTCACAGTAATACTAATATATCATTATTATGTCACTACTTGTACTATGCAACACCATCTAACTTCAACACTTCTATAGATCACTATGAAGTTCATAGCTTGTCGTGATCCGACTTGGCGTGGTTAAAATAAGAGTCTGATTTGACTTTTATTGATAACATTGGTTCCAGCGGATACGATGAGATACTGAATTGAATGGAGTGGCTAAACAATTCAGACTCCTACTCTTGGTCTGTTTTAATGGTCTAGGATTTTTAGGTTTAATGAATGGTCTATTAGGAATTTGGTAGTCAGTCGATAACTTCGAATAAGTCAATTAGTTCGGCTAATCGATTTAACGCTTTTGGCGCAAGGTTGGTTAAGACTAGTATTTGGGTTGAAGTCTGCACGAAATGTACTCATGTTATATCGCATCTAGCGGTTAGTCACGCGAAACTATTTGTGAGATACATGTGGTAACGTCAAGATGGTGTTTGACGCGTGTATTCAACTATCTTTCGGTTGGAGGTATTAAACATGGCTTTACCATGTTCAATAGACTTTTTTATTATTGCCTATTGCGATGAGCATTTATCCTCGGTCACTCCGGTATATTTGACACTGCGGCCTGATCGTTGAGAATGCTGATGCGATTGTTGATGTTTTTGGTTTGAACATATGTGTAAAAGTGATAATTCTTGGCTCTGCCAAAACTTAGGTGATTTCCCGTTTCGCCGATTTACAATCCGGATTAACGATTTTCGGCGAAACAAGAAGTCCCCTTTTGCCGAAAATAAAAAAATTGAGTAATCGGTTTATCGAAAACCGATTTTTTTTTTATATTTCTTGTGTGTTGCAGTGAAGCCAAGTTAGGGCTGCTTTTTTTCACAAAAAGTGCCGTTTCCATACGACTAAATAACGTACCACACTTAACTTACAGTAGAACTGGAAATAGCGCAGCCAATCCGGTAATTTTCCGCTATTTATGTCATTGCCCAAAAATTGCAAATGGCGACTACTTGAGATTGCCGCCATTTGCAATTCCTGTGTCATGTGATATGGATTAAGGGATTAATCCGAGCCAACTTGATTGCTGCAGAGCACTCACATGACCACTGCATATTGTGGGTCACGAGGTAGTCTCTTAATGAGGGATTAAGGGTGGAATGCACAAAAAGTCTGTTTATTTAGAAATAAACCAAAACACAATTTCATAAGAAAATAAATATTTTGCTTTTCTATTTCTCCAGGCACAATGTGGTGTGGGATGAATGATATTGCGCAATCTTATGATCAACTTGGATCTGACCGTGAATTAGACAAATGCTGTCGGACTCATGATCATTGTCCAGTTCGAATTCAACCCTCAAAAAGACTATTTGGATTGCAGAATGTTGCTTTTTACACTAAGTATGGAAATCACTTCAAAAATTTTTTTTTGTTTCCTTTAAATATTTTGAAAAATGATTTTTTAATTCATTCCAGATCTCATTGCATGTGTGATGACATCTTATACAACTGTTTAAGAAATGTGAATTCTGCTGAATCTGGTATAATAGGCAATATATATTTCAATTTTATAAAAGTTCAATGTGTGACTGAAAATGAACAGAAAACATGTGAAAGGTGAGAATCAATATACAAGTACCAGGTGTAATTTTGATTAATTTTTGCTTTTTCATTTCAGGAATTGTAAAGACTATAAATTTGTTAATGTTAAACGACAGTGGGTTAACTAAAATCCTATTTCTATTTTCAAATATTTCTATTTCTATTCATTTCACTTGAACACAATAATTATTCTAAAGTTATTATGCCCGAGTTATGACACCAGATACATTTCTGAAATAAAACAAATAAACATCAAATGCCAGCATGAATACTCTTGCATCATTAGTGCATATCGTGCATAACGTTGATGACTGCACTACGCCACAATAAGCAGCATCGTGGACGGTCACCATGCAACCATGCTCAATGCCCCTGAACATGGTTGAGTATGTGGTCGCTAAGAGTGAGATCAGTGATTATACTGCAATCCTCACTTCTGACTATGCCGTCCGTGTGGTTTCCAACTACGTGGTCGCCTAGGCAAAGGAAAGGCACCCCATTTTTTCATCATTTCTCTGTAATGTGGACGTGTAGAAAGTTTAAATTTAAATCAAAAGAAACTTATACAATAAAAATAAAAACTATTAAAAATCTGGTGAGATATCAACGAAAGCAATATATTAATTTTGTTTGTTGATTATTGTTAGCTCTTGTGATAATCAAAATGAAAACAAGATAAACAAAGAGCAGTGAAACATCTTGCACATTTAATAATTATTAATTAACCATTACAACTCATTGTGTGATAATCAAAATAAAAACAAGAAAAACAAAGAGCAGTGAAACATCTTGCACATTTAATAAATGTAGGTTTCGAAAGATCGCATTTCTTACAATTCATTTCATCTGATTTGAAAGTAAAATTTACTTCTTCGACAGTCTGAAATGAATTATTTTCTGTAACAAGTCCTGCAGAATACCATGAGTATTTAATTAACGGCTTAAAGATCGGTGCGCTTAATTGGTGGTGAGCTAAAGACTGAAGCCTAATTATCCCATCTCTTGATGTCCAGTTGTTATCAGGATGGCTATCCTGGCTACCAATAAAAACTTCCAATGAAGAAACTATTTGTTTGATAAGATATTTTAGTTGTTTGTGGAAGGTCATATCTAAAGGTTGACAAAATGGAGCGCATTTTTCAGGAATTATTTGCAAACAACACCTAGCTGTGTTATTTCCAAATACTTTCGAGTAGGATAAATGATTAGTTTGACCACTCCAGGAATCGAGTACTAAAACAAAATTATCATTCACGTTTTTAGCTAGACAATTTTCAAGAAAATACTCGTATAAACCTCGTGAAAGTTTGCCAGATTTACTGCAAGTGAACGTTACATTTGGTGCTGGTGTTTCTGACACTAATGGTCCAAGTCTGCCAGTGGGTTCCTGCAAACAAAGAAACACATTGCCTAAAATTTCACCATCAGCGTTTATGATATATTGCACTGTGTAGGAATGTGTAGCTTTGTTCGCAGGTGATCTTTTACCCGGACGAGATAATGTGCACTTTTGTGTGATTTCGTAATTAAATTCACACTGATCTGTGTTGAAGATCGCACATTTTGGATAGGAGTTGGCCACTTGTTGAATTTTTTGTTGAAATAATTTTGTAGACCTCAAAATGTCATCAAAATCAAAAACTTCTCTTCTGTTTATGAAGCGAGTAATTTTTCGGCTTGAGATATTCTTCTTCTGTTTGAATACACCTGCCCATCTAGCACTAGCGTGAAATTGGTATGCAGTATTGGGAATTTCTAAAAACTTCTGCATTGCCCATTGCCGTAAATGAATTGTTCTTACAACTTTTAATTTGGACCTGGCTTCATTAAAACGTTGCAAAACAAAATCATTGATTTCATAAGAATGTTTTCTTCGGTTGTCACCGTTCTCGATTTGTTTTCTCCAATGTGAGAGTGATTGTAGAGATGGAAGTTCTTTTGCTCCATGACATTGAAGTGTTCTTAACTTCCATTTAGGATGATCGTCTCGTAGTTTCAAAATTTCAATTTTTCGTTTCATTGGTACTACCACCCGAGTACATTTATCATCATCACTGTCACTTTCTACATATTCATCGTCATCACTTTTTTCACTTTGACCAACCTTTTCTGGTGCTACAGATTGGTGGGCAGACATAGTTGAAGATTCTGCTTTGTCTGATTGACCTTGAAAATAGGAAATAAGTTTTGGTATACAACTTTCTGTTTACATTTATGGTTTAACAATTTTCTCCAACCTTGATATAATTCATTGTCATCTACAATAATATGATCAGCTATGATGTCTGATAGTCTATCAAATAATAAATCTGCTGCAGCTGACTCAATATTTGTAATTGTTGTTTCCTCTAGCAATGGTTCCTGCTGCAGACATTTTGCTTTTAAACAATTAATTACATTTAACATATTTATAACTGCCATGATTGCATCTGGAAGAATTGAAAAATTGAATAAATGTAACATTCAAATCAAATTTGGAGGATTGTCTATACTTACAACTCACATGCTACTCTTTAACCTCAAAGGAAGTGCCACCATCTTTGAATGTCATACAGGAAATGACATCGTTGGATCTTGGAACATATTCCTACACTTTGTTACCTAGCAACAGATGTTTACAGTATTCATACACCAGGCCTGATGCTCAGATTGGATAAATACATACACAAAATAGTGCAAACTTTGGGCTCATTGTTTATACAATGGCGTAACGAGGGGAGCAAAGGGGGCGCCTGCCCCGGGCAGCACTTTGTTAGGGGCGACAAAAAACCAAAAACCAAAAAAGTCAACAAAGAGACAAAAAAAAATGAACAAATAACCAAAATAACCAAAAAAATGTCCAAAATATCAACAAAAAATCCAAAAACCAAAAAAGCAATGCAAAACCAAAAAACCAAAAAAAAACCCAAAAAAAACAAACAAAAACCCAAAAAGAACCAACAAAAAACCAAAAACTCAACAAAAAACACAAAAAAATCCAAAAAAAAATGAACAAAAAAACCAACAAGAGCCCAAAACAGCAAAGGGGGCCTCGAGATTTCGACAGCCCAAAGGGTTAAAGATTTTTTTTGGTCTTTTTGTTGATTTTTGTGATTTTTTGTTGAGTTATTTGTTTTTTGTTGATTCTTTTTGGGTTTTTCGTTTGATTTTTTTATTGTTTTTTTGTTGGTTTTTTGATTTTGCGTAGTTTTTTTGGTTTTGCATAGTTTTTTTGGTTTTTTGTTGATATTTTGGACGGTTTTTTGGTCCAAAAGAACCAACAAAAAACCAAAAACTCAACAAAAAACACAAAAAAAATCCAAAAAAATCAACAAAAAGACCAAAAAAAGCCCAAAACATCAAAGGGGGCCTCGAGATTTCGATGGCCTAAAGGGTTAAAGATTTTTTGGTCTTTTTGTTGATTTTTGTGGTTTTTTGTTGAGTTATTTGTTTTTTGTTGATTCTTTTTGGGTTTTTCATTTGGTTTTTTATTGGTTTTTCGTTGGTTTTTTGATTTTGCGTAGTTTTTTTGGTTTTGCATAGTTTTTTTGGTTTTTTATTGATATTTTAGATGTTTTTTGGGTTTTTGTTGATATTTTGGACGTTTTTTTGGTTTTGCGTAGTTTTTTTGGTGTTTTGTTAATATTTTAGACGTTCTTTTGGTTTTTTGTTGATATTTTGGACGTTTTTTTGGTTTTTTGTTGATTTTTTTGACTTTTTTTTGTTTTTTTGTTGGTTCTTTTTTGGTTTTCGTTTGGTTTTTCGTTGTTTTTTTGTTGATATTTTGGGTTATTTTGCTTCTTTGTTTATTTTCTTTTGGTCTTTTTGTTGATTTTTTGGTTTCGGGTTTCTTGCCACTGAATAATAGCATCATTCATATTTAATCGGGAAAGGGGCGGCAGAAACCCACGCTACGCCCCTGTGTTTACATAGATGGCTGTTTATGATATAAAATTATTTTTTAAAAATCTGTGTGTGTGTTTTATTCATGTAAGCATTTTCACATATTTACAATCCGTTTTTATTTTTAAAAAAATAGTAAAATAATTTATTTCTAATTAATTTGCACCTGTCAGAGCCACTTGACGACAAAATAATTTTTTTTACCTGCAATAAAATCAAAAAAAACAAATTCCGATATAATATCCCAATAGAAGCGCAACAAATTCCTCACCACATCGTAAAAGACTTAAATTATTCGGCAGCACGTGTTCCCCCTGCACCAACAAATACTCGGGATGCGTCACTCGCCGATGATTCACGTAAAATCCTCCGGCTTCGATGATGCGCCGCGCATCCCCTGAAAAGGTGCAACAAACCTTGTCAAAATAAAGAAAACAAAAATACCAAACGGCGCGACACCTTCGTTGGAAAAACATCCGGCTTTCATCGCCATGTCCATCACCGTCATTCCGGATTTAAACAGCAACTCGGTCGATTGAGCTTCTTGGAACACTTGTTGCATTTCCTTCTCGCCCAAATTGAACAGCGCTTCGGGTGCCTTCGAATACAATGCGTTCGTAACTCGCTTCGCGGAATTCAAACCGTCTTCTACAAAAATAAAAACGTTAAACTGTCGTCGAGTTTCCGATCCGGGTGCAATTTACCGCCGTGCACGAGCAGCGTGACCGTCGATGCCAATATGTTTTGGGCGTAGCGCGGCTCCGGGTGTTTCTGAAAAAAATTATTTTCAGCCGTATAGCGAGGTATAAGTGTATTTTTATGTTTTATTTTTATTTTTTTACCCGACTTCGCTCCATGATGTCCGCAATGTCCGGCAGTGATAAGAAAGTGTACAGTCTTAAGAATTTTTCGACCTCGGAGTCTTTGATTCGAAGAAAATACTGTAAATCGAAGTGAATTAAGGTAAATTCGAAGTGATTTAGTCGAAATTACTTGATAAAAGTCGAAGAGAGATGTTTTTTCGGGCGATAACCAAACGGAATCGCCGTATGTGCTTTTTCCGAATTTGTTTCCCGTTTCGGACAACACCAAAGGAACCATAACACCTAAATTGATGTATCATATAATATTTTCTTTTATTATAAAGCAGGGGTTCCCAAGCTGTGATACGCGTACCAGTACCGGTACGTGATAAGTGTATTTTGAATGGGATTTTTGATATTTTCTGGAAAATTTTGATTTTTTTTGAGGAGATTTTGACTATTTTTTCGATTTTTGCTGTTTGATTTTGTGATTTTTGAAAAGAATTTTGATATTTAACTGAAGTTTTTAATTTTTTTTGGAGAGAAATTTTTCATTTTTTGAATGGAATTTTGGTTTTATTTGTGAAAATTTTGATATTTTTGAGGAAAATGTTGAATTTTTGTTGGATTTTGTGATTTTGTAATTTTCGACTGGAATTTGTGAAGATTTTTAATTTTTTTGGGATTCTTGGTGTTTGACCTACTGGTACATCACCATATTCTACTCCACTAACAGCCACGCCATCTTAAAAACACTGGGAACCTCTGTTATAAAGTCTAAAACTGCGTCCCACTTGCCATAAGCGGGTTTGTTTTCAACTCGCGTGATCAGGTCATGGCCAGCGTGAATATTCCCCAATTGGTCGACACCACCGAGCTTAAAAAAACATCAAAACCAATCAAAATTAAATTAATTTCCTTCAATTTTTTAAACCATTTCACCTGTAAAACACAATTATGCTTCTGGAATAAATACAGCCAATCGTAAGCCTGGAACACTTGATACGCAAACTCCTTAAAATTCATTCCCTCCGAACCCACCAATCGCGCCTGAACACTAAAAAAAATTAAAAACTATAAATTAATCATATAAATAAATAATTTTGATATTAATTCGATAATAATTACCTACGTTTCTGCAGCATTGGTCCGAGCCGAAAATGGCGGCCAAAATTAGTCAAAAATTGGATCAAATTAAATCTGTTGTACCATTCCAAATTATTTAAATAACTGAAACAAAAAAATATAAACAACTAAACAAAATCCCCCGAATTAAACATCTAACATGACGGGAGGTAAACGTTGTCTAGCAATCTCTTGATTATACAAATTCTGATGATTCGCGAAAATCCTTCGCAAACAATTCTCGATCGCGCGCGCATTGGTTTGAACGACGCTCGGATCGAGCATCGGACGGTCGTATTTACGGCCAGTCGGATCCCCCAATTGAGCCGTTGCACCCCCCATCTAAAAAATAAATAAATAAATGATATTTTCGACGAAAATAAATCAATAAATCGATATTTACAACGGCAATTAATTGATGTTTAGCGCGCTGACAGTGCAGCATGGCCATGACGACGAGTAAGTTGCCCACGTGCAAACTGTCCGCTGTCGGGTCGAATCCGGCGTAGACGGCGGCCGAGTTGTGCGATAATACTTCGGTGAATTTCGGGCTGGAGGAAAATTGTTTTTGATGTTTGTTTTGTTCGTGGTTTGGGGGATATTTACCATTCGGCCGGGAAGATGTCTTGCAGGAGTCCGCGCTCGCGTAGATTCAAAATGTTCGCGCTGCCCGAAGTCGAATAGATCCGGCATGTTTTTTTTAAGTTAAATGTTCTTTGGAAAATTGGTGCTAGCTTTGTGTACATTATTAATGGGCGTGTGTGGTCGTTATTTTGCACATTTGAGAATTTTGGAAGTGGATGAAATTGCCGGATGCACTAGTCTGCTCGAGTCTGTTTAGTCCTAGGCTGCGACGACTACCACCAGAGGGTGCGTCATGAATTTGAAAATCTGATCTATCCGAGAAAATCACATTTTAGACTCACAAAATCATATTTTAGACTCACAAAATCATATTTTAGACTCACAAAATCATATTTAAGACTCATAAATTCATTTTTAGGCTCATATAAATGCATATTTGGGCTCATTCGTGTATTTTTAGTCTAACAAACACATTTTTAGACTCATTCCATGCATTTTAGACTGATCAACACAGCCTGAACACCAAAATCAAATAAAACACAATGAAATATGATATTTTAGACTCATAAATTCATTTTTTAGGCTCGTATAAATGCATATTTAGGCTCATTTGTCTATTTTTAGTCTCTCAAACACATTTTTAGACTCATTAATGCATCTTTTGGCCCATAAATTCATTTCCCAACTCACACAAATGCATTTTTATGCTCATTCCACGCATTTTAGACTAATCAAACACACACAACCAAATATGCCATAAATAATAACTTTTATTAATTTATTTTACACATTGGTATTGACCAACTTCGACAAACTCGACTCGGTATTAAACAACGCCTTGAAATGCTGAACGTAAACATCGCAATGCTCGCCTTTCACGAACACCGGACTCCCTCTCAAACGCAAATTCCTCTGCTCGAGGAACTTAAACACGGCGTAAAACACCAACGCATCGCCCGTGTTCATCCCGGCCTCGAGAAACTTTCGCGACGAAATGCTCTCCGCGTTCAACGTCCCGTTAATGAACCGCAGCGCCGTCAAAATCTGCTGCTTCGACAGCAGAACTTCAACGATTTCTTCATTAGCCGTCGACAACCTCTTAAAAATAAATCAATAAATCAATAAATAAATGAATGAATCGCGATGTACACCTTGAGCATGTCTAAAGCCAGTTGGAAAGCCGGCGGATAAGAGCTCTCTAGCGAGAGTAATAGGCACGCGAGAGGTTTGGAGTCGCTGAGCACGTGGTATTGGAGGAATTGGTGCAATTGGTAGAAGTTCTTGTGGGATACGAGAGTGTTTATTACGGGCTCGTAGAGGTAGTGTTGAACGGGGATGTCGAAGTAATTCAATGAGCGGATGTATTCGAGGAGTACGGCGACGACGAATTTGTAGTTGAGGTCCTGGAAAGTGGAAAATTGGATTTTTAAAAAAAAAGATGCGTGAGAGTCTCGCGCGCTAGAAGTGAAACTTGAATTTTATGCATTGGTTTTTTTGTGATTAGAAAATCTGTCTTAATTAAATAAAAAATCGAATTTTTCTGCTAAAAATCGAATATTTGTGCTAAAAATCGAATATTTGTGCTAAAAATCGAATATTTGTGCTAAAAATCGAATATTTGTGCTAAAATCAAATTTTTCTGCTTAAAATCGAATATTTTTGCTAAAAATCGAATACTTCTGCTTAAAATCGAATATTTTTGCAAAAACTCGAATATTTCTGCTAATCCATGAATTTTTCTGCTAAAAATCGAATATTTCAAGCCAATTTGCCCTACCGCGCCAGTACAAGTTTCACTTCAAAAATCGAAACTTATTCCGAAATTATAATTTTTTGTTTACTTTGTCTTCGAGGAATAGAGAAAACACGTGCGTGTACATGTCCGATTGTTCCACGATGACTCGGCATCCGTTCTGAGCCTTAAAAATTCGATTTATCACAAAAATGCAAACCAAACGTTTTCCATTTCTTCATTCTATTTCTTTACTTGGCCTTGGACATCAGCGTCCAAATGCTTCCTGTAAACTTGATTCAACTGGTTGAAGATTTGCGACAAAACGTACAAACTGAGCTGGAAACCGGGCGACACGGCCTGGCGGCAAACGCTCAGCAAAAGCTGCTTGGAGTCGTTGCGCAGCAACAGAAACTCGATAAGCTGATTCTAAAATTAAATTTTAAAAAAGTTTTCAAAAAAATTCGTTTTAATTATTCACCTTGTCTGGAATCATGTCGACTAAGGAATCCAAATGCAGATGAATGTACCACAAACAGCCCAATTTCGCATCGATGATTACATTTGGTTGAAAAGCGATCCAGTTGGGAGAATCTGCAAAATTCGTCAAAATATTAAAAAACGAACAAATCCAACTGTTGTTTTCGCATCTTACATAACTCGCACGTCATTTCCGCCGGTTCCTTTTGCCCCTGACATGGAACAACTAATTAAAAATGTAAAAAAAAAAAAAATTTCATTTTAATATTTTTACGGTAAAAGCCGGAAAATTATGTTTTGCAAGTTATTACTGGGAAATTGGTTAAATTTTTCCATTTTTTTGTCAAAATTTTGACGTTTTTCAATGGAAAAAAAAAATTTTCCAGCAAATATTTATGTTTACCAAGTTATTATTGGAAAATTCGTCAATTTTTTCCATTTTTATTCAAAATTTTGACGTTGTTTTACGAAAAAAACAAATTTTCCATTAAATATTTATGTTATTATTGCAAAATTCGTTAATTTTTTCCATTTTTATTCAAAATTTTGACGTTTTTCTATGAAAAAAAAAAAATTTTCCATCAAATCTTTATGTTTTGCAAGTTATTATTGGGAAATTGGTTAAATTTTTCCATTTTTATTCAAAATTATGACGTCTTTCTATGGAAAAAACAAATTTTCCATCAAATATTTATGTTTTCAAAGTTATTATTGGAAAATTCGTTAATTTTTTTCCATTTTCACTCAAAATTTTGACGTTTTTCTATAAAAAAACGAATTTTCCATCAAATATTTAAACCAAAATTTCTCTTTTTCGTGTTTAGGGAGTTCCTAGGACGTTTTAAAAGTCTCGTAACCTGGTACTTTGAGTTTAAACGGTTGGATCGGCAACGGTGCGGTCACCGGGTCGTGATAATTCAAATATCCGTCCGATTCACCCGCCAAACGAATGTCGAAAATCATGGACGTCTTCGACGCCTGATGATGCACCACGATCAAGTTATCGATCGTGTTCATAGCGAAGCGCCCGCTCATGTTCAATTTCAAAATATCCGTTTTCCTCGCAGGACCTTCCCTGAAAAATCAAAACCAAAATTAAAATCAAAATCAAAATTAAATTAAATTTTCTGGTTTTTTATTTTACTTCTGAAATGTGTAAACTGCAATTTCAGCTCTAGCGTTGCCGATTCCTTTCGGTTGGTGCCGGAGTACCACGATCCGAATCACGCCGTATCTAGAGCGACACACAACGGTTTAATCGATCGAAATCAACGCGCGATTTCATTCGTTTACATTTCCGCCAAGATGACATCACGCTCCAATAACGGTTGCTTCGGTGGTTTCGAATTCACGGGTAAATCCACTTCGAATTTCGGTAATTTATACACGTTTCCAGCCTAAAATCGACCAAAATTAACACAAATTTAAACGAAAAATTTTTTTTTTTCCGTTTTTTTCGTACTTTGAATTGGTACGGCTGCATTTGGTTGCACAGGCTTCCCGATACGGTCAATAGGATCGCTGATTTCGTCTGAAATGATCGAATAAATCGTTGATTTTAGAAAAAATCGATTTGTTTAATTAATTTATTTAATTTATTACCAAATAAACGAACCAATGAACCGTTTGGCTGTACGTTTTGAGTGTTTTTAAAATCCTTTTTTCAGGTACGACCTTTAAAAACGATTTAAAACGGTTTTAATTCCCGAAATTTGTTCGAAATTCGATGAAAACTTCACTTGGTATAATTCGATTCCGTGGTCGGTTATAACGGCGATTTCGTTCTGAAAAGTCCAATTGAATCCGCGAATTTTCGTGTTTTTTCCTTTGCACGACTGCGAATATTCCGCCGAATCAATGTCGGTCACAAAATTCACAAATTCCTTTACAAGAAAAAATAGAAAAAAAATAAAAATAAACAAAAATATTAGAAAATTGCAACAAATTGTCATTACTCACGATCGAGCTTTGGGAGCGTTGAATGGCGAGAATTTTCTGATCCAATGAAAATTTGATGGAAATAACCGTTCCTTTGTCTTCCATTCGGAAATTTTTCAACGTTTTTTCGTCCGGTCCTTTGACCACGACTCCCGTCGCGCCACCCGATCGCACTGCAAACACCTGTAACCAACCGAGAAACAACTCAAAATCGAATTTAAACACCAAACCAACTTTTTTTCTACCTGTAAATTCGCATCGTCGAAGAAGACATTCGTTAAATTGCTCACAGGCTCGAATCTAATAGGATCGGGACTCAAATACAGAAAATTTGCCGACATTTTGAATGTAACTCTTGTTGTGGTTTCCCGGGTGCGACTAAACCCCGAAACAACGAAACCCAAAACGTGGACGATAGTAAATGGAAATATCATTTTTTCTGTGTAGTATAGACAAATAAAATCATTTTTTCAGAAAAAATATCATAAATTAACAATCGATTTCTTTATTTATGACTAAAATCGGGCTGACAACTTGATTTAAAAAAAAAGCGAGTTATGACCAAAATCGGTGCAGTGCCACCAAAAACAACAAATCGAAACTTTTAACTTTATTTATTTTAAAATTCCAAAACCTTTTCATTTATTGTACGATTTCTCTCCCATATTTTTATTTACAAATTTCGATTTTCTCTCAACCAAAACTCCACAAAATTACGCCGATCTTTGCAATCCAAGAAGTTTCCACACGTCGGTGTTCATGGATACACCGTCCGAATCGAAAGATAACATCGGCTGCTGATTGCCTGGATTGGAGAAATGACTCTGCAATAATTCAATCAAAAATACTTAAATTTTTCACATTAAAAAAAAAATAAAATTATTTTCTTTATTTTACCTGCTGGTGCGGATTGCTTCGCTCGAAATTCCCAGCAGATATAATATACCCACTAAACGACGCATAGGCTCGCGATTGAACGGAAGATTCAAAAATGGAGCCCTCTTCCACCTGAAGATACACGATATCTCCTCTTTTTAAACTCAAAATTGCCGTCTGCGACGACATCGTGTAGTCCAATTTGCTCGCGTAAATCGTCGCGACCGAGTCGAAGTTTTTCTTGAGTACAATGCGATAGTCGTCGACCGCATTCGACAAGGCGCTAAATGCGAAGAAATAGATTCCCGGTTGTTGGCAAACAAAGGTGCCATATTCAGACCGAAAATCCGCATTTACATTCGCCAACTGGGAAAATAAAAAAGTCAAGAAAAATTGATGTCATCTTGTACTTTTTTGTTAATAAAAAGTGGAATTTTTGTTTTTTTATTCTTTGGTTCTTTGACATTGGGGGGTTAATGGCACGGATATAGAAATGATGGAGCAGTAAAAAGCAGTTTTCGCTTTCGTTTGAGGATTCAAGGTCATTGCATAATTTACCTCGTTTTGGTATGTGATGTATCGTGTTGCTGTTTGCGTTGGTGACGAAGCCTCTGTTGTAGGAGAATGCAACGATGGTGGGACTTCCATATGTGCCGGTAAAAGTGCCTCCGCCGACTGGAGGTGGTTGGGACATGATGGTATTTGTGGAGATGAAGCATAGTAATGCTGCAATGAAGCTGGTGGACTGCATTTTGTGGAGATGAGGTCAAGTTTTGCCGTTTATTTGGCGGATCGACCTCTTCGTCCAGGGGTGGCGACGTTAGCGGCGTCGGCGGCGGAGAAACCTGCTCCAAAGGGGTCGGATTTTGCCGTTTATTTGGCGGATATTCTGCCTCTTTCTCCTCGGTTTCGAGTTGGCGCTTCCCACTCATGATGTTTAGATATTTAGGACTAAAATGGTGTAATTGTTGATTTGGTGTGGAACAAGTCCCGCATACGTATTCAATCTCTTGGAATTTTAGAAAGCACACACCAAAACATAAACACCAAAGACACGTCTATTGACATCAGTATCTCATCATGGAGTGAGTGTTTATTTCATGGTAACCTGGCAACGGCCAACAGCTCGTGCCAATAATACAAAGCATAACATCATTACTTAACTCTGTTGCGCAATAGAAACAAAGGATAAAAGCCAAACGCAACAGTACTCACCCTCCCCCAATTTTGGGTGAGTTATTACTCACAATTTTAATCACTCCCCATGCATCTATAAACCCATGACTTGTAACTACAATAAATCAATTTACAAATCTCCAATTCAACGAAAGCAAAACTGTGTAAACTTAACTTAACAACTTCTCAAAACATTTCTCAAACTTACAATTCAATTTCAATAAATACATAACAACTCAAAGAAAATACTTTTCCAAACTTAAACATGAAAATTCTAAACTTAATATTAACAAATTTTACATAACCAAAACTTTAACGTCAAAAATGCGATTTCCAGCCACACACGATCACTTCTTTTTCCCGGCTACACCTGCCCTCGGCGGGTCATCGTCCTGATCACGATATCTCACAGGCGGCGGAACATTGCGCTTCGGACGCGTACCCGTCGCCCTGGACTCCTCGGCCCTTACGACTTGCTGCAGCGCCTCAACTAATTCGTCTGGACTAACGCTCCTTCTACTTGTCACACTGCTGCCACTACTGGTCAAAGTCACATTGCTGGACTCAACCAACATGGGCATCTGAGTCAACTCCCGGCTTGTTGTCGGAACATCAGGCAACTCCGCGATGGCAGGTGCGGCCGATTCCAACTTAGGCGGGCTCTGGAAAAGCGCATCAAGATCAACAGAAGCATCAGACACATCCAACTGCCCGCCGGGCTCCACAATCGGATCAATAACACCTAAGAGGGGGGGGGCCCACAGCCCCAGCTAACTCACCAACTAAGGGAACTACGGGATCTTTGGGTATTTCAGCTTGAGGGACCCCATCTGATAACAACATGAGCATCCACGGCTCATAGTCTGGGTCACTCTGTATTACCTCTAGTTGAGTAGGGGCAACCGGCGCGGGCAAAGGTGGGGAAGTCAAAATCTCATCATCACCTAGCGAAACTACTTGGGGAGCATTTCTTTTCCGAATGTGATTCACGTGCCGGGTCAACTCACCTCCGGTCACGCTATCTTTCAAATCGTAGAGCACCGAGCCCTTACTACTTATCACGACTGCAGACCTCCAAACTCGATTGGATGATGGAAAAACTCTATAACGAACGGGATCTCCCTGCTCAAAAGTCCTGACTCCCACAAGCTGGCTCCCTTCCCCCCCCCATCATTTGCTAGTAAATCAATGCTAGATAAAGAAGCAATCATTAAGTGGGTACGCAGGGGTCGCTTTAGGAAGCGATGCGCGGGGGTCAAGCCGTCTTGCGAGCTCACCGCTGTATGTTGGGCAAACAACGCTCTGACAATCCTGAGCTGGAGGGTACCGCTCGTAATCTTCATCAATTTCTCTTTAAAATCACGTACCGCTGTCTCTGCACGTCCATTAGATTGTGGGTGAAATGCAGGAGAGAACAAATGTGTAATAGTATTTAGACTAGTAAAACGCTTAAATTCGCCAGAAGTAAAACACGTAGCATTGTTCGTGACGAGAGTCCGCGGCAAACCATAGGCAGAGCAAAGCCTGCGCAGAATAAAAATGGTTGCTGCAGATGTAGCAGATGCAGCATCCTGCGCTTCTATCCACCCGCTGAAAGAATCAACCACCACCAGAACCATGCGGCCCAAGAGCGGACCCGCATAATCCGCATGGATGCGGTCCCACGGACCGTCCGCTCTTGGCCATGCAACAGGCGGTACACGCGGGGGAAGAGGGTCGACCAACCTACACACTTCGCAATTCGCGGCAAACTCACCAATATCGGTGTTAATGGTGGGCCACCACATCGCCGCGTGCGCGCGACACTTCATGGCTGCAATGCCAATATGCCCATCATGCAGCAAGGCTAGGAAACGCGCAATAAGCACCCGGGGTACAAGAAATCTTTCGCCCCAGAACAAAACGTTGTGCAGAAAAGACAATTGCTCGAATCTTTTTAGATACGCGGTCAACTCCTCATCGTCACCAAACATAGAACGAACGCCGGAAACGACCATCGCAGCAACACGCGCTAAAACGCTATCATTGGCGGTTTCAGTTGCTAACTCGGCGGTCGAAACAAGACTTTCCAGCTGCAGTTCGGTCAAGAACGTGTGGACAACATCATCGTCAGGCAAAGGCGCGTCAACGGGCGCGCGGCTGAGCGCATCAGCGTTGGAAACTTCAGAACCTTTCCTGTAAGTCAATTCTATTCATATGAGGACAATAAGAGCGACCACCTGAGCATCCTGGGTGAAATTATGTTAGGAATGGGGCGATCGCGCCCGAGGATGCCCAGAAGTGGTCGGTGATCGGTCAAAATGCGGAAACTGCGGCCGTAAATAAACTGATGAAAACGCTTTACAGCATATACAATGGCCAATGCCTCTCGGTCTATCTGAGCGTAATTACGCTCTGCTGGAGACAGGCAAAGTAAACTGGCCACGCCCTGCCGGCATCGTCCACTTGGGCCAAAACGGCCTTGACACCGACAGGGGAAGCATCAGCAACCACAACCGCAGGTAGATTGAGATCGTAAAATTTTAACACCGGCGCGGAAACTAACGCGCTTTTAATTCTTTCTAAAGCTACTTGCTGGATCTCATTCCACTCCCATACTTGACCCTTCACCAATAACATGTATATAGGGGCAGCCAAGGTGGAAAGCCCCCTTCACGAATTGCCCATAAAAGTTTATGAGCCCCAAAAATGATTTGGTTTCTGTCACATCACGAGGAAGTGGGATATCTACAATTGCGCGCACCCTATCAGGAAGGGGAGAAATGCCTTCTTCGGACAATTCGAAACTGAGAAAATTCAACTTCATCGCCCCAAATTTGCACTTCTCTCTGCATAATCTCAAACCGGCCTCTGAAAAACGTTTTAATATTTCTCGCAAAACTGCCATATGCTCCTTCCAGGTGAGCGTCGCCACCAATAGGTCGTCTTGATAGACGAAGATTCTAGTCAAACCGGCCACCACCCCCTCCGCGCATCTCTGAAAGATGCCGGAGGAAGATATCGTGCCGAACGGAAGCCGCGAGACAGCCATCAGCCCTTTTATTGTGTTAACGGTCGCAATACGCGATGCAAGTTCCGTCAACACCAACTGCAGGTACGCGTGCCGGTAGTCCAACTTCGAAAAGAAGCGGACATTACCGACACGCGCAAACAACTCCGCAATGGAGGGCAAGGGATAGGGGTCCGGTTGAATTGCGCTATTTATGGTGGACCGGTAGTCTCCACAGAGACGTACCGATCCATCCTTCTTTTTAACAACTACTAAGGGGGTCGCCCACTCGGAGAATTGGATGGGGATGAATATTCCCTCGTTGACCAACCGGTCAATCTCGGCCTCTACAGCAGTCCTTAAGGGTACGGGTACCAGCCGTGCCCTAAAAAATTTCGGGGGACGTCATTCCTCATTTTGAGATCTACCGGGGGACCGTTGAAGCGGCCAAGGCCCACTTTAAAAACTTCATCAAATTCTGATAATAACTCACGCATTTGATCTTTATCGGGTGATTGCATCATTTGATGTACAGGTGTATTATGAATACTATCAACCCCGGTATCCTCGAGCGATACTCCGAACTTTTTAATGAGGTCCCTACCCAACAGATTGGGACCGGCGCCCTCAACCACCAAGAAAACGTTATTATGCTGGACACCAGAATAAGTGAAAACAGCACGATATTCGCCCAACACCTTAATTGGTACATCCTGATAACCTTTTAATGAAACGTTGGACTTATATAGCGTGGGAAGACAACCATCATTCTGTTCTAATTGTGAGAAACCGGACCATGAAAGAACAGATCTCTCCGCTCCGGAGTCTACTTGAAAACCCATGGTAATACCACACAAAACCAACGTTACCATAATGGGGGGAAAACGTTCACCATCGGCGGTTGCCAAAAAGATATTTACATCGTCGGGTGGGACTTTTAAGTCTAGATCACCTGATGTGCCTACTACATTAATAGGGACGGTCCTTTGGCGGAACTCGGGGCGGCGCCCATTGTCCTCTGAGGTTTTAAAACCACCTCGGCCTCTTCCTCGTCCACGCGGCTTGTAGTCGGGGCACTCGTTTCTATAATGCGGACCACCGCAATGCCAACAACTAACGTTGGAGCTCCTAGGCGCCGACCCGGTCGCCGTCGGGCCGCCCCGCACTCCGGCGGATGGGCCAGCCCTTCCTCTAGAAGAAAAATTATAATTAGAATTTGTATATCGTTTATTGTTATTAAAACCGCTGCCCCGTCCGCCGGGCCGCGACGACTGCATCTGTAAAACTTGCGCGTCGTGCAAGAAAGCGGGCACATCAGGCGTCTCGACCGGGACCATAGCACTAGAAGGAGAGGCAATGGTCGCCTCATAGGACACCGCTAATCTAGCTGCTTCAGATAAGGTTAAGTTCTCTTTTAACAACAAATATTTGCGCATTGAGCTATTATTCAAGCCTCGCAAAAAAACGTCTAGAATGGCATTTTCGGTCTCTAAGGCGGTTGGAAAACCGCATGGCTGCGCCAACCCACGCAGCTCGGTCAAGTATGCCTCCACCGATTCAGTTGGTTTTCGTGATCGCAAACCAAGTCTCTGACGACACACATGTGGCTGAGCCACTGGTTGCAAATGAACTCTCATAGCTTGTACTACCTCGTCATACGTCATCTTTGAAAGCTCCTTTGGGTGCACGGTCTTCTTGAGGTCATTATAAGACTTCGTCCCCATGAGGGACAACAACAACGGTCGAAGCTTAGTATCATCTATGCCATTTACAGTCACAAAATCATTAACCCTGTTCAAATACCGTCTCCAATCGTCAGCAGACGAGCCCTCAAAAGGGCCGGGATTGCCTATTAAATATCTAGGCGCGGCCATATTCGATTCTAAAATGGCGGCACAAATCGAACGGTCGAAACTCAAACCTTGACCTTTACGTGTCGCTCGAAAGACAATAGCAAAACACCACGATCGTTTCCACAACTTTCCAGTCGCTTGCGAAGATTCACCGGTCGCTTGTAAAGACTCTCCGGTCACTTGCAAAAACTCTCTGGTCGTCTGTGAAAAATCTTTAATCGCTTGTCTGGCGGTACAGCACAACTGCAAATCAGGCCTCTTTGATTGTACTGTAGATGATCGTCGGGATTCGGACGATCGAACTCGCGTGGAAATCAAACGATTAACGCAAAAAAAAAAAAACTAATCGCGAAAAAATGCTTAAAACAGTCTGCATTTCTTTTTTGCTGGCTCTAACGCCGACTGCGCCACTTTGGTGTGGAACAAGTCCCGCATACGTATTCAATCTCTTGGAATTTTAGAAAGCACACACCAAAACATAAACACCAAAGACACGTCTATTGACATCAGTATCTCATCATGGAGTGAGTGTTTATTTCATGGTAACCTGGCAACGGCCAACAGCTCGTGCCAATAATACAAAGCATAACATCATTACATAACTCTGTTGCGCAATAGAAACAAAGGATAAAAGCCAAACGAAACAGTTGAATTCGCGGTCACGTGCCGATTGTAAACAAACAAAGACGTGCCGATTGAACACTGAATAAAAAATAAAATTTTGTTTGTTTTTCAAAATATACTTTTCCATATACTTAACCAATGTCAAAAACAAGGAGTGAGGAATATAACAGACAGGTACGAGATAAATAGAAGAATTTAAACAGTAGTATGTAGACGTGTGTTGCGAGTACAATTCAGAAGTGATATTTGGAGCATGAGATTTTGAATTTGAATCGTCACTTTAGTCGATGATGAAGATGTTGAATTTGTTATTGTCCGAGTGTGGATGGGCATTACGAGTAAGGGGGCAGTTGATGCTTCTCCCGTCACACCAGAAACTAGGATTTTCCGACGACATGCTTGAGAAGTACAATCCAAACGACAAATTCAAAAATCATCGTCATATTTAAATCTGGCGCCTTTTATTTAAATACAAGTGTCGTCTGGTAGTGACAATATTAACACTTTTACTCTTTGTTCGCATCCAGTCCGTCACGGTTCTCCGGTGCAGTTACAAGTGCTTTGTTTTTTCTCGTATAAAATAAATCCAGAAATTCTTAATTGTATGCTGCAAGACAGGAGAGAAGCGAGTAAACACAACATGTCCGATTTCGAGCGATTCGGACAACGCAAAGGTGGAAAAAGTCCGTTCGAGGACGACGACGACGTGGACGACTTCACGTTCCTAAACCACCCGAAGCACGGCAACTCGGGCTACCTATTGGGCGGCAACGATGCCGTCCAGTCGTCGCAGTTCTCCAGCAGCAGACATCAGCAGATTTCGGACGAAATTCGTCGCATGGAGCAGCGAACTCTCCAGAGTTCGGAGCGCTCGCTCGGCATCTTGTGCGACACGGAAAATATCGGCGTAGCTACGGCCGAGGTAATAATTAAAAGAATTAAAATTAAAATTGATTTTGTTCGCTGTAATTGGATACAACGAGCTAATTGTCTTATCAATTGTGATTGAGTTAAACCGTATGGAATTTGTTTCGCGTAGGAATTGATTCATCAACGGGAACAGTTACAAAATGCGGAGAGTAAGGTGGATGATACGAATAGGACGTTGAGGACGACGCAGAAACATATTAATTCCATTAAGGTTTTGGTTTTTTGGATTTTGTTTGGTTTTTAGTGATTTTTTTATTTTTTTATTTTTTTATTTTGTTTATTTTAGAGCGTTTTCGGAGGGATTAAGAATTATTTTTCCAAGACACCCGATCAGCCGAAGTTGGGTCCGTCGAATGTGTCGGGTCCACCGGCGGCGAGTAGTAAATTGGAGTCGGTGATGGAGAATTCGAAGAATGAGTGTTCGGCGAAGAATTATTCACATCCTGGTAATGGTTTGAGATTGTTGTAGTTGTCATCTGTTTGTTTGGCAGGAAATTGTGTGATGGTTTTTGGAAGGGGTTTGGAGTTTTTGGTTTTGGGGTTTGGGATTTTGTTTTTTGTAGGTGGGAATGTGGGATGAAAGTTTTGTGGATTTGGTAGGAGTTTGTGGGTTTTTAGAAATTGTTTGGAGGTCTAGGATTCAACAAAGTTTGCCAAAACTGTCTAGAAGTTTGTCGAAGTAACTGAGAAATGTCTATAATTTAGCGCAAAGAAAATACCTAAAGTTTTGTCAATTTTCTGGAAAAATGTATATATTTTCTCTAAAATTGCCTACATTTTCTCTAAAATGTCTAATTTTTATGGAAAAATGCCTACATTTTCCGGACAAATGTCTAAATTTTCTGGACAAATGTCTAAATTTTCTGGACAAATATCTAAATTTTCTGAAAAATGTCAAAATTTATCTAAATTTTATCTAAACTTGTGACGGTTTTTCAATCCGTTCTGCAATATGTAAGAATTTATCAACAACTTCTGCAATCTGTAAGAATATATCAACAAGTTGTGCAACTTGTAAAAATTTATGAAAAACATGAACAATTTGTCATTTTAGGGACTCGTTCTCATTGATTCCAATAAGCAATCATTTCTAAAGGGTGTCCCAAAATTAACGCAAGATTTGAATTTGCTGCCATTTGTGCAGTAAAGTGTTGCCAATCCTAAAACA
>JAQIXU010000863.1:0-23695 GCA_034701245.1 Strigamia transsilvanica | reverse complement strand
AGGTTCAAAAAATGAATTTTAGGTTCAAAAAATGAATTTTAGGTTCAAAAAATGAATTTTAGGTTCAAAAAATGAATATTATGTTCCAAAAATGAATTTTTGGTCTTAAAAATGAACTTTTGGTCTTAAAAATGAATATTTGGTTCAAAAAATGAATTTTTCTGTTGCAATTTTCTTACAATATATTGCAAATGGCCTAATGATTAGACATTTTTCTAATGGCAATTAACGTTTAATCGCAGTGGACAGATGCATGACCGATGGGTTCTATCGGGACCATTTGGACTGCCGGAAATTCTTCGAATGTTCGCACGGAGTCGTGCGCAGCCGGAGTTGCGGTCAACCGCTCTTCTGGAACCAAACCTGCCAATGTTGTATCCCCGCCAACGGACATTGTGACAATTAATTAAATTAATTAAATTTAAATCTAAAAAAATAAAAAAACAAAATCCCGTTTTATCCCATCGTTTTATTGCAATTTATTTCCAATCAATGCGAAATCCGTCGACAAATTCTTATTTATTACGGATTTGAGATCCGAATTCGTTTTAATCGGATTCAAATTTCGATTTCTACGCGGACGAATTTGAGCATTTCGTTTGGTGTTCACGCGTCGCCCATTCAACGGCGCTTCAGTCACCACATTGCGACCGCAGAGTAGAAAATTCAATTCGTCTTTGCTTTTCTCCACATACCTCTTCGTGACCACTTTAATCGCTTCCGAACACTTCATTTCGACCGGCGTTTGGTCGATCGGACACACCGGCTGGTTCTCACTGAACCAATCAATCAAACAATTTTTATGAAACTTGAAAAAAAAAAAAATAATAAATAATTAAAATTATTATTTTCCAAACAAAAAATGAAATAAATCAATTACTCGGTGTCTACAAGCCAATCTACCGATAAATTCCCGCGCTTGGAACAATTTAAGACACAAACAGCATTGGACCCCATCGGCCAATAGTCGGCTTTCCAGCGGCACCACGTGTGACGGGACCGACTCCATTACTTTGAGCGCCAGTTGACGTTTCTTTTGTCGCATTTTCTCATCAATTTCACCAGTGTCGTCCTTGTTTTCACCCATTTCAGCGTCAATCTCTTCGGTTGTGACTACTTCCCTTTTGAATTTTATAAGCCGCGTCGGGTCGGTTCTGTATTCTTTTTTCAACTGCGAAAGAGTGCAGAATTCGCCTCTGCAATACGGGCATTTCACGGTCTCGCAAGCGGCGTTACCAAAGTCTTTGATTTGGTGATCGGACCAGATCTTCATGCAGCGTATGTGAACATTATTCCCGCATCCATTCCTAAGTGGTTGCGTAAATATCAGTCAAAATTCAATGCTGCAATATTTCCGAGCGGATTTCTTTCGAATGTGAATCATTTCGACCAATAATACCAGTGCCGGATTACCCATTAGGCCAAATAGGCACCGGCCTATGTGCCCCACGCCTTTTAGGGGCCCCGCGACAGGGATCAAAATAATATTGAATTTGATTTTGAAAAAGAAGTTTGCCGGTTCTGATGCAACAGTGCCAGCATCGCAATCATAGAATAATTTTTGAAAATATCAATGTTTGTTTTGTTTAATAAAATTGGTTTTCGACATTTTGTTGTTCAAAACATATTAAGATATAATTTGCAAAGTGCAAAGGGGGCCCCGAGATTTTGACGGCCTAAAGGACCTCTACATGGGTTAATCCGGCACTGCCAGTAATACCCTGTTCACACCAACGGAAGATTGGCTGGATCTAGAGCCACTGTTTTCTTGCTGTGTTCGTAGCTGCCATTTATTTCGTCTCGCAATATGCTAAATGGCAAGCTACAGACTTGTGCCAGCACAGTCATGTTTCCAATCCCAATCCAATAAGCGAATCGAGTTGTGGGAACTCGATTGGCGAATCGAGTTGTTGGACAAACGGATCTAGATCTGTCAATTGAGTTCAGTGTTCACATCAATCATGGATCTACATCCGCAACGTCAGATGAGATCCAAAATCTTGGCGTGAACAGGGTACAGTCGAAACTCGTTATAACGAATCGCATGGGACCCGAGAAATCGGATCGTTATATCGAAATTTTTTAACTTGGTGTTCTATGGCTGACCAACCAAGTACGTCATTTACAACAATTCGTTATAATGAGTTTCGACTGAATCAAAAATGTTCCTGGGTGAATGGACTCAAAATGGCCACCAATCATGTCACACCTGCAATACGTAATCGGCCAGTGTTTCTCAAAGAAGTTCTCCTGACAAATCGGGCAAACATCCCCAGCTAAAAGTGGTTTTCTTAATTTATTTTCACTCCCAACTTCAGTTTCCGGGTCTCCCGAGACCTCCGACTGTTTCTCAACGACTGTTTCGACCAGCTTACTCCCCCCTGCTAAAATCCCTTCGATATCTCTGTCAATCAGACCCAACTGGAACGAAACTTTTAAAAAAATAATTAAATAAACAAACAAATAAACAAATAAATAAATACAGTAGAACCCCGATTATCAAGGTGACCAGATTTTGCCAAAGTTTTACTGGGACACCCAATATCTTGATGCTAAATTCGAACTGCGCATCCCGTTCTGCGCAGACTTTCATATTTAGCAGGATTATGCTTAATAGTCGGCCAAATAATGCTAAACAAATGAAAAAAAACAATAATAATTCAGTACCATGTCATAAATTACTGGTGTATTGTTGTTTATTTACATTATTTTGCATTTTTAGGCCCAATATTAGACTAAAAGCGATTTGTATTCTGATAATCAGGGTTCCACTAAATAATTACTCGGATCATCTTTAGAAATCTTGAACCGTTTCAAAATCACCCAACAAATATGCCGGCACAAATCCCTCTCCTTTTGAAAAGCGCTGCAAGTACAACTATGACGATTCCCGATAAAAACCTTCAAATCTCTACTCTGTCCTTCCTCCTTCAAACAGAACCCCAACGGCCCGATATTCCTCAGAATATAAATCGTACTCGACAACGCCAATTCCTGATTCCTCGCGACCAAAACCGGACATTCCTTGCGCCTAAAACTTCCCATCCCAACAACATTTTCCAAACTTTATTCCAACAATAAATAAAACAAAACAAAACCACAATTTCATTATTTCATCCTTTTATTCTTCAACAAAGCATTCCTCAACGAAATCTGTTTGTCCTTAAAAGAGCGCTTCACCTTCCGCTTCAACTTGTGTTTCACCATCATAAACGCCTTCGTCTTCTTCTTTCCTTTATTCGAAATACTCGCCATCGGATTCTTCTGCTTTTTCCTCCTCCCGAACTTCTCTCTTCCCTCCCTGCCCGCCATCACGCTCTCCAGCCTCGTCTCTTTATCGCTTTTCGGCTTTTTATGCAACCGCTCAATGGCGGACAACGAAACGAAATCACCATTTCCAGTTTCCTCATCGTCATCGTCGATCTCCAAACTTCGTTTCTTCCCTCTACCACCGCCAGGCGGCGCCATTTCCTTCCTCAACTGCGCGATTCGAATCCTTTTGAACTCCTCCTGCGATAAAATCCGACTTTGACTGACCGCGATCGCCTTTTTAATCTTTTCTTCCACCGTAATCCCTTCCTTTTCCTCCTCCTCGTCCTCGCTGCTTTCCGACTCGTGTTTTACATCTACCCACCCGTCGCCATCTTGCTCGGCGCCATCTTCCTCCTCGCTCTCGCCACCATTCCGGGCGGCAACCGTCGCTAGAATTTCATCCAAAGCATCCGCGCCACAAACGTAATCCTTCGACTCAATCTCACCGTACCGTTTAGCTTTGATCTCCATCGTCGCTTCGGACGGCCTACCGCGATGTTTCCGATTGAGTAACTTCGGATTTACGTGTCTATACAACTGGATCAACGATCGCGCCGCCATTACTACATTCTTGTCCCTATACGACTTATAAAGCGCCAAATCGGACAGCAAATCCTCCGGCATTGCGTACGTACACCGCGAGCACAGTTCCCGGATGGTATTCAACCCGACGGTCATAACCTCCGCCGAATTCCGCTCGGTAATGAAATTATTCGCGATAGTTTGCAACACCGACTCTAAAACATCGGGCGGAACCAGTTCGTGCGACGCCTGCGCAGTGTACTGCAACACTTTGGTCACTTCCCGTTGGTGCGGTTGCAGGAAGCGCTGTAGGAACGGGTAGAAATTGAGCACGAACAGTTGGTGGACCCCGATCAAGCGCGAAATCAAATTCATCGTCATTAATTTCACTTCGAAGCGCTCGTTGCGTGTCTGGAGCTGCTTGAACAACTTCTCCGCCATTGTTTGCGGGTCGTTGATGAGGTGGAGCGCCGAGAAATTAAAAATGGGCGCCTTGTCCTTCGATTTCTTCTTTTTCTTGTTCTTCACCACCACTTTCTTCACTTTCTTGAGCTGTTTCTTCCGTTTCCGGCTGCTCTTGTTCACCAGATTCGCTTTCATCACTTCCGCCGCGGTCGGCGCGTCATCGTCGTCACTGCTGTCGCTGCCGCCATCTTTTTTCGCGTTTTCTTCGTCTTTTCCGAGGAAGAAATTGATGGCCGTCACCATGATTTTCGTCACGGGCGAGAAGCACGCCGTGACGACGACGTTGACGGTTTTGTTGTCGTTCCACACTTGTTTCTGGTAGAGTTCCACCATGATGTCGAGCGCCATCTTGGCCGAGCGCACGTTACTAGCCTGCATCATGCCGTACATGAAATTCTGCAGGGTCGAGTTGAGTTTCACGTTTTTGTGCTTCGAGTTGACGTTTTTGATGTCGGCCGTGATGTGCGACTGGAGAAATTTGCGCAGGATTTTGTCCTGGCATTGCAGGAGGCTGAAGAAAAGCTCCAGGAGCGTCGTGGGTTGCAGGAGCTTCTTGTTGCGCAGTAAAATCAAAGCGCGGCACAGTTTTAGACGCATTTCCGGGTGGAGCGTCGTGTGGTGCTCGCGCAAGATGTCCATGATTTCTTGCGGGAAATCTTTCAGCTCGTCCGGGTAGCAGTGCGCCACCTGGAGACAAAAATAGTCGAATTAAAATGTGTGTTTTTGAATTTTGTGCGTTTTACTTAAAAATACTCGAATTAAAATATTTTTTTTTATAGAAAAATTAATTTTGTGTGTGTTTTACTTACCTGGGATAGGAAATAAACCGTTTCGTCGAGGCTTTCGATGTATTCGCTCGTTTTGAGTTGGAATATTTGTAGATACGCTTTGTAATGTTGGAGTTGTTGGTGGAATTCATCTTTGTAGGATTCGGGATCCCGTTTGACGAGGTTTTGGAGTTGGAGTAAATTAGTTGGGAGTTGATTACTAACGCGTTTCTTCATTTTTTCGTTTTATAAACTTCGTTTTAGGCGATCGTGGAGACACACATGCGTGGAAAGCATGGCGGTAACAAAATGGCTGTAACCCGCAACGTGTTGTAGTTGGTAGCAAAAACACGATTTTTGTTATTGATTGTGTGGGATTGTAGAGATTAATTAGTTTTTAATGTTTGTTTGGTTTTTCGGAAGTGAATTTAAGTGGAGTTTTAAGTTCTAATTAAATTGGATTTTGTTTGACTCGTTGGTGAGTGGCGACATCTGTGCGCAAAATTGAAGTGGAATTCGAAATACACTTTCGTCATCAAATTTATTAATCCAATAAACAAAGGTGAAAAGGGATAAGAAAGAGATAATAATAAGTGGAAAGGGGTTATTTAACTCATTGAGATTTTTATTTATGAAGGTACAGTCGTTTTAGCAACGGATTGGAAAGCGTGGAAATTTCCGTTTGTCCAGCTGTTCGATCGTCGAATCGGCACGCGATGGCGACTTTGTCTCGTTATTAGCGTTAGGGCTCAGCTGTAGTTGAAGTTTCCAACTCCACTAGAAACAACTCATCTTTCGGTAAGTTGCTAATCACTCGAGACGAAATAAACGTCGAATAAATCACAATCCGCGCTGCTAAACGCTTAAAAATTCGATTTATAAATCCAAAAATTCATTTTAGCATTCACCCAACACCAAAACGATACAAATTCGGCCCAATATTTCGTCAAAAAGTGTCAATTTACTTAATTTACGGTGTTTTAGGTACAAAAAACTAGTATAATGATGCTATAACAGCAAGAAAAAAAGAAAAAAGAGTTGAGTATGAGTTCATTGTGGCCTGCAACTTCCTTGTTGACAAATTGAAGCTCTAATCAACAGTTTCTTTGGTTTTTTCAACTGATTTCTATTTTAATCTACAAAAAAAAAGATGAGATAGATAATATTTTATTATTTATTTATTTATTTGTTTTTACAAATAAATTTCAAATAAAAATAAATAAAAAAACCAAACAACACAACAAGAAGGAAAAAATAATCAGGTCAGACCTGTGGGGTGATGTAAATATAGTTACATGATACAACACAAAAATATCTATAGTTTCAAATAACTCCCGATCTCGATAATGAACTTCCACAGGTCAAACCATTTGAACGTTACAACTTAACCCTAAATTAAGCCTAACTTGATTTTTAGGCCTAAAATGAAAACTACGAGTGGAATTTTTTTTATTTTCTCTCTCATTTCTTCGAAAAATGTCTTAATTTAAATGAAATATTGAATTTGTGACGTGTAGAATTGTGATTGGGACGTGATGACATCACAGCCCCATTGAGATGGAAGCTTGAGCTTGCTACAAACCCCAAACCCCTTGAAAACTCCCGCACTAGTAGAAAAAAATTGGGTTAAATGACAGCCATTTGGATATTTATTTCAACACGTGATGAGTGATAAACAAAGCAACTCCCGCCGCTTCGATTGTGCTTGAAAAAACGAGCAATACTCGACGCAGAAAACATCTGGAAGCGAGACAAATCCCCGCTGTTGGTAAGCAACTTGTATTGATTTTTCTTCATGAAAGATCAATGGCGGGAAGCCATGTTGCTGTTATACAACATAACAGTGCAGAAATCACTCTTTTTTACTCTTTTTGGACTGACAACTGACAATTTGTGTCTTTTTTCTTTGTGGGGATGATGTGGGATTAGATGTTGGTGGTTTTCAATGGGGATTCAATCATGCAGGATATTACAAGTGTCATGATTCTGGGAAAATGCTAAGGGTTACTGGAGAAGTTTTAATGGCTTGAAAACCTTTGTTGTAGGTTTTATTCTATTTGTTTTTTGGATAGGGAAAATATTTTTATGGAACAATGGAATTGAGATGAAGTGATTATTTTTCATGATTAATTTTTTTGTTTGTATAATGGTGAAATTTCTATGGAAAGATAAGTGGGAGATTGGGTTAGAGTTTTTATTTTATTGTGAGTTTGGATATTGGAATTCAGTTATAGACAAAACTGTAAATTATGAAATCAGTTTTTCCTCATAATATTATTGTATCATCAGTTGGGGAAAAAAATGTTTATGTAATTTTTATCTATGGTTTTTTCAAGGTTTTTGGTGACAAAAAATGTTGGAAATAATTTTGTTTTTCATATTGAGATGAGTTGGATTTGAATAAAATTAGTCATAATGTAAATTAGTCATGATCAGGGGGTTGCCAATTTAAAAATAAACAAAACCAAATTGAAAATGTGAAATATTTTTTTAAAAAATTATGAATAAATCAGATTAAATATAATTTCCAGGCAAAACAAAACCATAAACCTTAATCAATTCAGTAATAATTGAAGAAAATGAATGCTAAATGCATTTTAAACCAAAGTTAAAGCAAAGTTAATTATAGCCATTGAGCTTGCCATCATCTCTGCCAACTAACCTGACCCTAAAATTCCCAATTTTGTACTCATTCTTGTTCCCTATGACCAAGAACATGACAATTTCAAGGTTAACAAGAATATCTATCACCCACAAGAGGTAAATAAAAAAAAAAAACACCAAAATACAAACCTGCAACTAAAACTCAATCTACCCTAGAGATTAAAGTTACATAATGGGTCTGATTTATCTTTGAAACACAAGTAAAGTGTGAGAAAATAGTCTGTTAGTGATGTAATAGTCTGAAAGTAACTTTCAAATAAAATAAAGAATGAAAAACAAGGAAATGGGTTTGAACTTGAATCCTTGTAGAGTTTGACTGACTTGTGAGGCAAGTTTGATTACACACAAGAATTTTATTCCTTTTTGCAAGTATCAGGTGGCTTGAGATTTGTTCAGGTTTCATTATCAACAGCTGTTGTTGTCACAGGAAAAGGTTGAATGGTAACAGTTTATTTATGTTTCTATTGCTTCAATATCTTTGCATTTTTGGCTGCATAACAACCCTAAATACTAATATTATCTTGTGGAATGTGGGCTGGCTTGCAACTTGAACATTCTGCAATCTATGGTGGTCATTAGTGGACTTATTAACTAACACAGCTGGAGTAGTTTAGATGAACGTTAAATGATAAATGAAGCAGTTAGAAGAAGGTTTATGGTGTTGTTTATTAGGTTTTTATATAAAAATCACCACATATTCTGTTTGTTCTGGTTTTGGTGTTTATGTAAACAGATTGGATGCCAAGAAAGCAGGGGCATCTTAAGCGGGGGTGCATGGGCACCATGCGGGAGTTAGGTCTTGGTTATGAAATGGTGTTGGATGCTCATTGTTAATGAAAAAGTATTAAAAATTTATGATAATACACTCAACCCTCGTTATACGGACGCTCTTTATACGGCTTTTCGCCATAACGGCCTTGTGCAATTATGGCTAAATTTTGATATACGGCCTAATATTTTCGATATACGGCCTAATATTTTCGATATACGGCCTAATATTTTCGATATACGGCCAAAAATCGGGAAATTCCATAACGAATCAGGGGGCGTTATACAGCATTTATCTTTACAGCCAACTTTTCCGGAACCTATCTAGGCCGTAAAGCGAGGGTTGAGTGTAATTCAATTTTTGTGGGCTCTTGACACTTGGGGACTCAGGGTTTAAGCCCTATTAGTCCCTATGTAGATCCGCTTCTGGGCGCCTGGGACACAGAATTGAAGGAAATGTCCGGGGAAGCTCAGAATTGGACTCACTTTGGGGACGGTGACAGAATATGTGGACATTGTAACTCCAGTGTTCGCAGGTTGATCCATTTGGACTTCATTCAGGGCTGTCTACAGACTAGATCGCTCCCTGAGGCAAACAAGACACATGTGGCTAGGTGACATGTTAGATGTCGTACTTTGTCTTGGTACTGCAGAAGCAGGCTGCCGCAATGCCACAGCTTGTGGACCGTAATGACTTCGTTGTCGATATCGGCAAAGTTTGGCATTTATTATTTTACGTAAACAATTGTCCACTTGGAATTTTGTTAAAATTCCAATTAGGTTTTGCTGTCTCACTATGAAGTGAAAATAGAAAGATTTCCACATGGAGATGGAGTAAGAGTGAGCAACATGTTTACATTATTTAGGTTATGAAAATTGCTGAAAACATGTGAGCTGAGCTTAAAGTTACATAAGCAGTTTTGTTTTGATTACAAAATGTACCCACATAGCAACTTTTCCTTTGTTCATTTCCTGTTGAAAATTTTTTTTCCTATAAACATTTCAACACTGCCAATCAGTTTGCTGTTTCCACGTGTGTTAAGGTCAAGATCCAACAAGATGTTAATCTTTGTAACAAAAATAAATTGTGGCCAAGCAAGTGAGAAATAGTTTCAAATATCACAGTTCATTTAGTCTGCAGTCAAGAGTATGACCCTATGGCCTTTGACTTTGCCAAGTCTCAATAACATTAGAGTGTAGTCACAACTTAGCATAGTAATCACAAGGCCAGATGCTTGTTGCCTGTGCAATCATTCTCCATAGAAGTCTCATGGACAATGAATATGTGCCATGAGAATTGGTTCTATTTTTGAAAACATCAGCTGCTGTTAGCAGGCTTTGGCTTTAGGGCCCCCTGGACTTAAAATTATGACATGGTACTGAAATATTGTTGTTTTCTTTTATTTGTTTAGCATTATTTGGCCGAACATTAAGCGTAATCGTGCTAAATATGAACTGGAATTCGAAAATCGTCTGCGCAGAATGGGATTCGCAGTTCAAATTTAGCATCAAGATACCGGGCGTGAACTGTAGCTTATACAGGTGGCCTCTGCTGGGTCGGGGCCCCTGGGGCCCCTGCTGCATAGTAGATCCACCCCTGGTGGGGCCCAACTGGCACATCATGGTAACTGGGGTGCCCAAATTTATTTTGATAAAATTAAACCAAAATATGCATAAAAGATATTTTAGTATGATTAACTGAAATGGGGCCCATGAGGAGAAAGGCCCCATGTGGCTGCGGGGCCCCCAAAAACTTTTTTTTCTAATTTTTTCATAAAGAATGTGCAAATAAAGAAAATGTTTTGATTTTTTTCGATTTGGGCCCCAAAAAGGCAAAAAAAGGAGAAGGGGGCCCCAGACTATAAATCTGGTTCTGTATTGTAGAGGAGTGCTTTTACTTTACTTTCAATTTCAATTGCAACCGTTTTCCAATCCGTTCTCACCCCGCATTGAAATGGAACGAGCTCGCGTCATAACATCGCGTGACGCGCACCGCTCATCCTTTATTTTTTATATCAGCTGATTCCGTTTGGGAGCGCATTCAAAACGAGTTAGTCTGACGTCGAACAACGGGGATTTTAAAGAGAGTCGAAAATCACGCTGTCGATGGCTTTCGTAAGTAAAAGAAAAGAAAACAAAACAAAACAAAACGAATGAATTTTACTCGTGTGTATTTTTCACATTTAATGGCCAAAAGAAAACGAAACAAAAATCGTTTAAAACGCATTTTATTACTCTCGTTTCCGAGTTCTTATCTCGTTTTGATTGAATACAAACATCGAGTCGCATTTTCATAAGATAAATAATTGAAGAAATGTGAAAAATCGATGAATAATATTTTCCCTTGGCATTTAATTGAAAAAGTTATTTACTAAGGTTTAATCGATTTAATGACAATGAAAATGAGGTGTGTTTGTGACCCCATTTTGTCGCCCCTATTTTATCCCAAAATAAAAAAGGGGCCACAAGTGAGGGGAAGTGAGGAGAAATCAGGTTGAAATGGAAAATGTATGAATTAGTTGATGAGTTTTGATTTGCACTCAACTAATCAGTTTAATTGTTTGCTATTAAAATGTAATTTCACATGTGAACAACTTGACATGGCGGTTATGTAATGATTAAAACTATTAGCTGGCGTCGATTTATTGGTTTTGAACTTGCCCTTAGTAACAACCGATAAGATTTGCTTATGCAATCTTTATCAGAGTGTAATGTCAAACAGTAATAACTGAACATATTTGGAAACATATCGTTGAATCGCTAACCAGGGACGGATGTACTATGTGTGAAAAAAGTATACATGTGTAAGCCAGTGCCGGATTAACCCATGTAGAGGCTCTTAGGCCGTCGAAATCTCGGGGCCCCCTTTGCACTTTGCAAATTATATCCTAATACGTTTTGAACAACAAAATCTTGATAAACTAATTTTATTAAACGAAACAAATATTGATATTTTCTAAAATTATTCTACGATTGCGATGCTCGCACTGTTGCATCAGAACCGGCAAAGTTTTCTTTCAAAATCAAATTCAATATTATTTTGATCCCTTGTCGCGGGGCTCCTAAAAGGCGTGAGGCCCATAGGCCGGTGCCTACTTGGCCTAATGGGTAATCCAGCACTGGATCAGAGGTTTCCAACCTGTGGTACGCGATAAATGATGAATTAATAATGAAAACAATATTTTTCGTCATATCTGACTAGCTTTTCCAAAAACATAACACCATCTTAAAAAGATTGGGAACCTCTGGTCTAGATTCAATAGTCAACTTTGACCGTAATTGGTAATTCTACCGAAAAGAAGAAAAGCTCAGATTAGGTAGAAAAGGAGTCGTAGAAACGGAGTCGATGAAACGTATTAACTGCGCTTCAATTATTCTTGCATCACATGACATTCCATGGAAGCCAAGGTGTCGTTGATCTTTATTATTGGAAACGCTGTTGGCTTTTATTGAGTTTGTTGTAGCGTTGTTGGGAAGCGGCAAAAGTGGTTGAGGGAAAACTGTTTTCGAGGAATAATCAGACTAGGAGATGTGTAATAAAACACGTGTTGGAATTTGACACAATAATTTCTTAATTCCGGATGCTACTGGGGCGTAAAATTTGGAAATCCATTCTGTCTGGTTGTAGTTTGATGGAAACCACTGAAGATGACCGGAAACGGTCGAAAGGCCTATGGGATTTAGAGAAAACAAGGCTTGTTGTACAGTTGGACCTCGCTAAGTCGAACTCAAAAGGGATCCGGAAAAAAATTTGACTTACGGAGTTTTCGAGTTAGGCAAAACGGCGTAATAGGCGCGGGTTAATCAAGGACATTATTTTTCTGGCTTAATTATTATATAATGTTTACTATACACTCAACCCTCGTTATACGGCTGCTCTTTATACGGCATTTCGCTATAACGACCTTAGGAAAGTATGGTACTTTTCGATTCACGGCCCACAATGTTTCGTAGATACGGCCAAAAATCGGGAAATTCCATAACGAATCGGGATCTAAGATATGGGAATTCGGCCAGGGACTAACGAGTAATTCGACATAGGGAGGTTTTCGATGTGTTACTTGGTGTGCAAAACTTTCAAATTAATTCAGCGACATCTGGTATCAAATTTTTAATAATATTATCGAGGTTTCCTATGAAAAAATCAATTGTAAAATGTAAAATGTGTGTGGTAACCCTTTAAAGACTGGGAATCCATCAGCATTCTTTCTTTCTTTCTTTTTCTCTCTCTTTTTTCTCCTTGTGTTTATTATTGTTCGAGGTCATGTACTTTGGATAGAGCTTTTAAATTCCTCTCACACATGGATTGGAAAGTTGCAAGAAAAAAAAAATTTGTTGGGTGTGCAATTAAATATTTGAATTTTTTTTACGAATCGTTTCAGGTGAAAAAGGGTTGAGTACCCGCGTTGGTTTTTTTTGTCGTGTTCGCCTTGCTCCTTTCAATTTTTATGCACACCTGCTGGTGTCATGGTCTACACTTACATCGTCGAGATGGCAGAGGGAAACGTGGAAGGCGAATCAGTGATCTCCTTGCAGCCTTTTGCCCATCAGGTGGGGGGCCATGCCCCCATACATCTGCTTGACCCTGGCACTATTTGCAAACCACTCATCACGCGTGAACTTAATTTTTATCGAAACATTCCTAAAGATATCAAGCCTTTTACGCCGCATTTCAAAGGTTTGTTTACTTTTTTCTCTTGTTGATTTTTTTCGTGTTTTTATTTGTTTTTTTAGGATTAAATGTTATGTTTTTCTTATGACATTTTAGGATTTTTTTTTTTTAAAATTTGTTATATAACTTTATTGATAAGTAAACATTTAGAGTTGACAGTTTTGTTAGTTGATTTGTTATTGTATTTAAATGAGGAATAAATACCTTGAATGGATACGATTGTTGTCTTTTTATTTTTATTTATTTATTTATTTATTTATTTATTTATTTATTTATTTATTTATCTGTTTATTTATTTTGTTTTGTAGATTTTAATACACTGGAGTGAATTGTGACTAATCATGATTGCAATATTTCTAGGTGTGATTCAGGTGAGCACAATGGATCGGACAAACGTGGTGCACCTGAAAAGCGTGTCAACATCCAGTGGTCATCGAAGTTTAGAATCGGAGTCGAGCGATGGGAAAAAACAGAGAAATAAGGATTATCTAAGGTAATTTTGCAACATTCGCCATGGTATTGGCTTTTCGGGTCAGATTGCTGTATTTGCTATTGACCTACATCCGTATACGAAGTTAAGAGTTAAGCGGCATTGGGCCTTGTTAGTACTTGGATGAGTGATTTCCTGGGAATCCCAGTTGTTTCTCATGCTTGTCTTGTTTCTATGGAAGCAGGATCTGTTGTTTCCCCATTTCTCGGTGCAAATGCGAGGTTGGATCCTCGGTAGATTGTTCGATAGAACGCCTACTGCAATTCCCCAGAGAACACATTGTACATTTTGGTGTAGAATATCTTGCAAATCGACAAATTGATGGTTGGAAATAAATTGGTATTCCAAACCCACATGGAATTGACTTGGTTGTTGGTAGATTGCCTATCCGGATATCGTGGTCATTCGTCAAGGGGTTCTTAACCTACAAAAAACTATTAACCTACTCACATAATTGGTTGGTAATTCAGTTTGCAATTTAAAGTGTTGCCATAGAAACTTAACAGGCACTGGATTAAACAACAAGTAACCGTAACGGGTGGTAACTAGTTACTTTTTTGGCTAAATAACGGTAATCGTGTAATAAAGCGTGGTCCTTAAATGGGAATTTAATTTAATTGCAAGTACTGTTCTACATGTTGATTTTGTTTACATTTGAGGGTAAGAAGGCAATTCAGAAGCAAGTTGGTCTGGGAACAGACAATAAGACACTGGGTGGGCTTCACTAGTAATGAAGCTTCTCAGTTATCATCAAAACAATGGTAAGTTAATTCCACAGGAAATTAGTTGTATTGAGGACAATTGGCCTGAAAATGAAGATAAATGAGAAAGAGGCTTGTTTAAGATCCCAAAACTCTTAACCTAACACCCAGGAAAAGGAAGTCAGCCAACTTTGCAAGAAAGATATCCCAAACAAAACTTTTAATAATACACAAGAAAGAGAAAGCAATGTTCTTTTTCTCAGTCTTGTTGCAGTAGATATTAGGTTCTCGGGTGCCTCTTCGAATGTATCCGTCAAATATAGGTAGTCGGGACACTGGGCACTCCGTAATGTGAATACTAAATTTATAATTGGGCGGACTCACAACCCCGGATACAAATGGCGTTGATTCTTATGCAGGTGAAACTACACAAAGGTGCGTTTCATGACCTTTCAATACAATAGTAAATTTTCTTTTGAGGGTATTGAAGCGGGTAGTCTGAGTTGTCTGTTTCGTGCCTGGACTTAGTGGAAAAGTTTCCTCTGATTGGTTTAAGTTGTTTCGACAAGATTGACCCTGAGGTGGCGTAACCTGAGATTCATTAATATTTACTCTTGCTTGACCCCTGCTCTTTAAATGAAAGACATGTGAGATTTTTGTAGGGAAGAATCTTGAACAACTTTTAACATAATTTCTGGCTTCGGTGCATTATTTGCAACTCTAATTTTATGTTGTGGGAAAAAATGTGTAAATTAGTTTTCTCACTGCACTGTGAAGGTTTCTTAAGAGAAACTTAACCGAACCAGATACAGACAGGAAATTGAGACAAGAAATGCGAATTTTTCTTGACACATTATAAAAGTAGGTCAGTAAAATTAGAACCGGAAAGAATATGGAGGGCACACAACACACTAAGGTGAAATGGCAAGAGTTGGTAATGAATCTGCTTCTGCTATATTTTTTATAATTTTTTTTAGAGCAGATAAGCAAAGTAATTTATCTCTTAACTAATTAACTGATAACAAAATGTTGAACTTCAGAGATAAAAAAGATTAGCAGTTTGTCGAAAGTATTTCAACAAAAAAAGAAACTGGATTTTGCTAGAAATTGATTACCTATGTCATAATTTATTGACATTTGCTTTTCTCTTAATGAAAAATGGAAACAAAGAATCTTAAGAACAAATTCCCAAGGACCAGGTTCTCTGGCCACAAATTGGAGCTTTACCGTACACTCATACCTCGTTATAGGGCCTCCCTTTATACGGCTTTTTGCCATAACGTCCTTGTGCCATTATGGCTAAATTCGATTTACGGCTTAACATTTTCGATATACGGCCAAAAGGTTGGGAAATTCCATAACGAATCACAGGGAACGACGCCTGATTCGTTATACACCATTTCGCTTTGCGGCCGACTTTCCAGGAACGTATCCCAGCCATAAAGCGAGGTATGCTTTAAAGATCGGAGGCTGTAGGTGTGGGCTTAGGGCCTGGTCAGTACTTGGATCGATGACCTTATCATCCACCTTCAACTCATTTTTTTATGGTTTCGCCAGTTCTCGGTGCAAATGCAAATCTATCTGATAACGATAGATTATGACGCAGTGGGTTTTCCCAAGATCACCATTAGATTTGATTGTTATATTTAAACAAATAGTTTTCTTAACCGGTCCCACACATTTTGTTGATAAAATCATCTATTCCCCAATTTCTTCTGAAAGCTGTTTTTCTGACACGCACATCCTGTTGGAAATCGTGGAATCATTACATTTGATCCAACCCAAATAAGGAAAAGTTTTATGTGCTTGTTTTTCTCCTCAATTGTGGAATTTGTGGATCTTTTTGTGAATGAAAATCAAGAACGACCCATTAAGCAGTTGATGAAGATGGACAATTTGGACGAGATTGCATTTTGCAATCAAAGAAGGATGTTCACCTTCTCTCGGGGTGTTTATGATCAGCCAAGTAAGACAAACTGGGATATTTTCGACGAAAATTGCAAAATTTGTCTTTGTTGCGAGTGATTGGGATGGAACGACTCTTTCCGCTCTCCTCAACTTGGAAATCCTCCAATTTAAATGCTCAAAGAACATACTTTTACCATAATGGGCTTATGCAAGCTACTCATTGACATTTTAGGCGCCAACAATCATTAAAAATAGAATTTGTTCCTACAAACTTTTTTTTTCTCCATCCATATTGCAGCTAATAAAGAAGCAACACGTGTTATCTTTTATTCTTATATCACTTTTTATCTATATTCTGATACAATAAATTGAGTTTGATTATAAATAGTATCTGATAGAGGCATCTTGGTTTGGCAATCATGGTTGGACAACATCTAATATTTATATCAGTTTGTATCTAATCAAATGGCAATATACACAAGTGCATTTGGCTTATCATTAGGAAAGGGTATTTGAAACCACTTCTACTATTGCCTGTACAAATTGCAATTCTGGCTTGAGATAATTCTATAGGGAAGAAAAAGAGAGACTTAACTCTGGCCTTATGTGTAAGCAGCTTTTAGTTGAGTACTTTTGCATAAAACAACCATATAGGTAACAACCAAAAGGTTTTAAAGTGTGGGGATTGAGTGCATGTATACTATGCATTCTTTCTTATTATGGGGCTGTTGAGAGTGGGTTTGGGCCAGGGTGAAAACTTTTTTACAAGGGCTGATTGGCTAAGATCTAAAATATACCCTGCCTGGTATGTAAATGAAATATGGAGAACGGGATGCGCAGTTATGAATTTAGCGTCAACTTATCGGCGATGGATGCAGTACCGTCTACAGCAGCGGTTCCCAAAGGGCTCCACGAGATACCTCAAAGACATAAAAGAACTATGTAAAAATAGGATTAGGGGCTCTGTGAAAATTTGTATGCTTTTGGAGCGATATAGTCTGTAGACGGCCATGGACGGACGTTTCATTGACGATTTACTGATTAGGGATAAACGGTTAGGTAGAAACTGAGGCGACGAAACGTTCGTCGAAATTAGGCCCGAGTCTGGTGCAAACCTGTAGGACAAGGTATGGTAGGTTGTCGAAGTTTTTTAAAACAAAATATGGGGTACAGTATCTTACCATGTTTGAAACTCTTCGACTTGAAAACATTCTTGGCAAATGGATTTGCAGTAGTTTGTCTTGCACTGTTTAAGACTCAAACAGGTAAATAACGGTAAATGGTCACTTGTAAATTACAGGAAATTAGTTGCGCAAAGGAATAGCATTTAATGAATTGGTCTGTTTTGTATTTTGCAGAGTCAAGATTTGCAGCGAAGGATCTTGGATGACAAAATACAGTTCGGAAACTTCAACCAGGTCTTTCGATGACTACTGGTTCAAAAGCTCCAAACAATCTTCGAATGTACAACGTATCCTTTTGTTTTTTGGCAAGAGTGTTGGAAATGTTGTCCACCCACCACTTGTTTTTGTTATTTATTTTCTGGAGGCGTGGGGAATTAGAATTAGCTTGGTGCCAAGCAATTTAGGTTGGAACAAAAAGCAGTAAATCTAATTTTAGTTTAGTAAGTTTTGTGACGTTAACCTTAACACGTGTTTTTAAGATTTTCTTTTATTGGAAAATGTGGCATCTCATTTCTACCGACCATGTGTTTTGGACCTGAAAATGGGAACACGCCAACATGGGGATGATGCATCGGAAGAAAAACGGCACAGACACATTGCTAAATGTGCAGCTAGCACTTCGGCGAATTTAGGCGTTAGAGTGTGTGGAATGCAGGTAAATGCTACCGGAAGGCAATAATTTAAACTATAATAAAATTGAATCAGGTGACAAATTTACCCTTTGCAAAATAGCTTACAATTGCATGCCAAAAAATTAGTTCTATGAACGATAAGTTCAGCAATTGCCATTTTTACAAAATCTGTTGCAGAAATGGAGCCAAAAAGTAACATTTTGAAAACGTTCACAGTTTCAGTGAACACCCTCTGTATATTGCACATGTATGGGAACTACAGTCGAAACTCGTTATAACGAATCGCAAGGGACCCGAGAAATCGGTTCATTATAACAAGAGTTCGTTATATCGGAATTTTTTAACATGGTGTTCTCTGGCCGACCAACCAAGTAAGTCATTTACAAAAATTCGTTATAACAAAAATTCGTTATAACGTGGTTCGTTATAACGCTTCCCAACTTGTGGTGCCCTAGTGTTTAGCACAAAATGGACAACGGATGTGAACGTAATAGAAATGTTTGTTTCGTGCACACAGGTATACCAAGCAGACGTTGGAGCGTACATCTGCAAAGACAAATACTACGGACGTACCTTGGACGAGGAAGGCTTCAAAAGCACGCTCTACTGGTTTTTCTACAACGGATTCAAGCTGCGTGTTCGGGTCATCTCGCAAGTGATCGAAAGACTGAGGCATCTGTACAAAGCCATCGAGAAACAAAATTCATTTCGCTTCTTCTCCAGTTCTCTTCTTTTAATGTACGAAGGATGCGATACCAAGGACATAAATCCGGGCGACGAGCTCTACTCCGACTCGGAAAGCGAAGGTGCCTGGGCCTGCGAATCGGGCAGGGGCCGCTACTCCCAACACAGCAGCTGCAGCGAAGGAGACATGTCGGACCCGCTTCTGGAAAGCAGCACCGAATTGGAATTGGACAGCACGGTGTGTTCGAGCAGCCGGTCTTGCTCGAAGAGCACCGGCCAAGATCCCGGCGCCCAGGTCGAAGTGCGCATGATTGACTTTGCTCACACCACTTTCGAAGGTTATGTCGGCGATTCTCAAATTCATCGTGGCCCCGACAAAGGATACCTACTCGGTTTAGATAATTTAGTCAAATTATTAGTGGAAATAAAATCTGAGGAAGAGGAGGGATTAGGCAAAGAATAATTACTTCTCTCGTGTGTTTTGATTTCTTTTATTTATCAGCCTCATATTGATGCTGCTCTTTTGCTCTTTGTTTCCCTATTAACTTTTGAAGTTGTTGATGTTGTTGTTGTTATCGTTGTCGCCATTTCGATTCGTTCGCTAAATGAAATAATTTTGTTTGGAAATTCAGTTGATTTTTTGATTTTTACGAATGTGGAGTTTGCGAATAAAAATCCTTATCCTGTGGCCCCTTTCCACTTCCGTAATGACAAAAATTTAAAATATTGAAATAAACGTTTAAAGTAGGGCCGTGCCGTGGGTAAGAAGCAGGGTATACGGCACAGGGGGCGCCGAATGTCAAGAGGCGCTTTTTCAGGGCAATTTTGTGATTTGGGGCGACATTTTTGAAATTTGCAGGGGGGTGCAAGAGAAGGTGGCATTGCCTCTGAATGGTGCCCTCATGATCAAGCGGCTTTGCGCGCAGCCCTGTAAATAAGTGTTCTGGGGCCCAGGGTCGGGCCCTTGTGTCTGCAAGCAGAAACACGATTTAATCCACATTTTTATTCACTTGTTTTGGTTTTACATGTGTCACGTGATATTGATTGACAGAATGCAGACCGGCTCGGCGGAGTTTGGATTGCAAGTTTAACTTGTACATGGCGACTAAGACTTTGTTTTGCGAGTTTCCAATTGGTCATTTTAACTCAAAGATTATTGACAGCAGCTGTTTATTTTGGTTGAATTTGATTGTCCATTTGGGGGCTGGGTGGTTGGTTTTAAAAATGATCTCTCTGATGGGTTTTGGTGTTTTAATTTCAACCTTTAAATGGAAATTCTTTAAGTTTAAACCAATAAAAATACTTTATAGAGAAAGTTGTATGTAAATGTTTTAGTCATAGAACTCCTCACTGCACCTGGATCTGCTCACAAATGAATGTATTGTGAAATAAGGTTGATAAATTGGAAACAAAGTCTTGTAGAGGTGTGTTGTAGGTTCAGCACTTTATTAACTTCCCATTTTTCATTTTCATTGCAATTTATCAAGTTGTCTTTAGAATGTACTTGTGTCCAAATGTTTGTCTATAATATTTAATATTATTATTATTATGATTTTGTTTTTGGATATTAAAGTGTAAATATATAGGTTTTAATTTTTTTTTTAAAAAGAAAGAAAAAGATTTGCTACATTAGATGTGGTATGAACCAGTGAACTTTTATTTTTCTGATTTGAATTTGTCAGAATTTCCATAGTAAAAGCATTCCTGCTTTACTGCTGAATGACTGGTTAAATGTGTAACTAACTTACATTTTATTTTATTTTTTTGATAAATTATTGTTATTATTTAATGAAATGATGGAATTTCATGTATAAATGCAGTGGGGCAACCAGAAATTTATTTTGGATGGGTGCACTAAAACACAAAACACAAAACAGACCAGAAGAGGCCGGCCTTAGCGGAAGAAGTGGCTGTTTTGCATTTGTTCTGTGTCTGCTGGTTGAACCACTGCATGAGTCAAAGTTATTGGTAGATGAGGTCTGGTTGAAGGATTTACTTGGTTGGGATGAAATGTTTTTGTATTAAACAAGTTGTGGTATTTAGTGTCAAGAGTTTTGTGAAATTGAGGTAATTTTTAGAGAAGACAGAAGCTTTGCTTTTTGTATGATTTGTAGGTTTGGTTTTCAAATGATTTCAATGTTTAAACAAACTAAGGTGCAACAGTTGAATCTTGTGTTGCTCAAACTGGTGAACTGGGGAATAATACTAATCTTTACTGTCAATCAAATGACAATAATTGTAAAAAGTAATAAGTTCAGTTTGTGAACAGTAATAATAATGCATGGGAAATATTTTCTTAAAAAATAATAATAATAATGATAAAATGCTAAAAAAAATAAAAAAAAAAATGTTGAAAAACAGACTTGATATCAACAAGAAAATGACATTCCTCACATTGAGTTCATTTGGGAAATTACAGAACAAAAAAAAAATATATCATAACTTTCACAATTTCTATATAAAAATAAATTAATAAAATAAAAAAAGATCAATTTTGTGGATACTTGATGATTTTTCAATAAAAATCTGCAACAAAAGAAATTAATTTTGTCACTTACCATTTGTCAGTCCACTTTGTTTTTGAGTAGTTAAAATTGTAATGGATTCCAGAAGATAAAATTAAAAAATCATCAAGTTTCTCTTGTAGAATTGGCGTCTAGATCGATTAGTCAAAGTCAAACAAAAACTACAACGTAAAAGTGATTTAAGTTTGTAGTGAATAATATTAGAATAAGAGCTGTGCTTTGCATTTATATCAGTGAAATGAATATTTAACACTTTTTAATTCTCGTAGTTTAGTTTAGATTTTAGCTCTTAGCTCTTGTATTGTTTTATTGCAAAATGTGTACAATTCCAACCAAACAAAAGGTTATTCTTACTACTACTATTACTATAGTCATGTACCTGCGAAATGATAAAAATTGAACAAACTTATTGTGGATTTTTGGAATTTTTTGAAATTTTTTTACAATATTTCAAACATTCCTTTACAATATCCAACAACAGGATAACAGGGCATTTCATTCCTTTTTTCCTACAATAAAATAAATAAAAAATAAAATAAAAATCATTTTTCAAAGTGAGAATAACTTTTTTATAAATTTAACACAAAAAATTACCAGTAATAATAATACCTATTGTCAATTCTTATTTATTTATTACTTTTCCCCTTCAAAGTGTATTCTTGACATGTGACTGAGTGATCCTATACTGCAACTGATTATCCTGTTAGAATTTGGGGGAACTGGTAAGGCCTTCTCTTAATGTAATGTACATTTGTTTTGTTTGTGAACAAATATCCAATTTATGTTTATATTGTCACAGGAAGTTGACATCAGGTCTTACCACAAGTAAATGTCAATATTTACTTACTATGTACCCTATGCAGTAATGACATCCATTTTTCGTTCTCATTTTTTTTTTAGTGCTGTTATAAATAATAAATAATGGCAAATTATTTTTACATAAGTCTAATATTGTAAATATGTTTGGCTCGATTAAAATATATTTTCATGTTGTGATTTTCTTTGTTTTTATTTTTTTTTAAATTTTTTTTTTACCTTGTTAATTCGCACCCATTGCAGAACTTACTTTTTATCATATTTTTTATATCTAGAATAAAGAGAAAAAAATTAATCAAGTTCAATGGCGACTATTGATGAGAAAAAGATTACCTATCAAAATAAGTATATTTAGGGAAATATTTGGAATCAGTTGCCATGGTAACAATAAAACAAGGTTCGTAAAGTTCTCACTATACTCCGCTTGTGAATTATCCGTTTAACAACTAGCTACAGGACGATCCCTGATCACAAAACTCGACTTTTTTTCACACAAAGAACAACTATATTAAAAAATATAAATTTTACTCAAATTAATTAATTATTTTTCGATTTTTCAATGGATGAATTTAAAAATAATTTAAATACTTTAAAAAAAATGTATTTCTAACACTAGGCATCGTCCTGCAGTTAGAAACTAATGACTTTCATTTCTTGGGGTAGGTTTATTTTTAAGATGCCGGTTTTAAATTGAACAATGTACGGCAAATCCTTTTCGATTCACCTTTATGCATGAAAACGTATCGAAACAATCCCTTTCTCCACATTGGCTGTTGTCGCTTAATGCCATCGTCACTTGTCACGTGCAATTAACATTATTTGCTCGGCTAATGGCATCGGTTTGGCCGATGATTTAATTTGCATCTTTGTTTGAATTTGCTGCTCGCAATTAACTGTTTTGCATACCCACTATATAAAACCCACGTTCGAGTTGGTAGTCACAATGAATACCAGTGTATTACCCAACCAAAATCAAAATGCTTGCCGCTTTTATGAGTAAATTTGTCGTTTTTCGCCGTTGGAATTGAAATTGACAAGAAATTTTGTTGTTGTTTTTTGCAGAGAAAATAAAACCGGAGGTGAAGGTCGAAAGAATAAAAGCGGAGGAAACTCGAGACGATATAAACCGGGAGGAAAAACGAGAAGATATAATCCCGGAGGACGATCTTGAGAATATTAAAGAACTTGGAAAAATGAGCAGCGGCTTGAAAATTGACATTCAGTGGTCGCCATGTTTTCCAGACAGGTGAATTTCAATTGTGATTAATTTTATTCAATTTGATTCAAGAGTTGATTTTTTGATTTTTTTAAAAATTTAGATTTATAACGTTTGGCACGGATCTAAGTCTTTATCGTGTGGAGAAAATCGTAGAAGGGAATACCATCAAACCTTTGAGTAAATTGAAAATTGCACAAAATTTCATAGAAAAATCATTAAAAAAATCATCAAAAAATAATTAAAAACTCGTAAAAAATTGTTAAAACTAATAATAGTTTACAAAAACTCGTAATAATTCATTAAATCTTGCAATATAATATTTAAAAACCGTAAAATATCATAAAAAGTCGTAAAAATTCACTAAAA
>JAQIXU010000862.1:0-23705 GCA_034701245.1 Strigamia transsilvanica | reverse complement strand
ATCGGGGGAACGTATCGGAAACGTATTGGGGGAAATTTTTCCCGTTTGTAATAAGCCGCGGGCCTCCATTGCATATAACGCGCGGGTGCGCTATTGGAAGATATACGGTACTTGTATATAAATTTTAGAATTTTCATTACTCAACATCTCGAATTGCAAGTACTGTACATAAAACTGCATCACTCACTGCTGAGCGGCAAAATCTCCCAGAAGAAATTTCTGAAATCCTTCCCACTTGTTGCCTATTTCAATTTATGGACGTCTTTGCATCTGAAAATTAAAATTTTGTGCTTAGGGGCCCTGCAATACCTAAATCCGGCCCTGGCTTAACCCATCTCACAGCCTGGTATCTTGATGCCAAATCCAAACACCAAATTCTATTTGTGAATAGTGCTATTACCAGTTATCGAACCCATCAAGTACACTAGCCATTTTGAATTTGGCTGTAAAAACCAAAACATAACATAAACCAAATCAAAACCAGATTCATTGCTGTGTTTGGTGTCCATCCTGTTTACAGAAACACCAAAAACCACATAAACAGAAACTTTAAATGCAACTATTGATTTTTCAGTTTGATTTTAACACCAAGTCACCAAACACTATAAAAGTGGCACTAGACCTTTTGTGTCTGAAAAACTCCACTGCAAGCAGAAAATGTGAAGCAGGATACTTTTAAGACCAAAGCATTTTCCCTTGTCAATAAACACTTCCTTTGTTTTATTGCATTTATTGCAGTTCCTCCAAATTTGACATAAACCAAAGCTATCCTGGTTTGGGTTGGGTTAGGGTGTTGCAACCTGACACCCATATGACATCACCACTTCCTGCCTTCTCATCACAAGGTTCACTTTTCAACCATTTCCAAACAACTTGAGAAACTCAAAGCAAAGCATGCAACTCATTTGAAAGCATGTAATGGAAAATTAAAAACTTACACAAGCACATCTGGAGGTGGGTCCCAGACACATTCTCCTGTGGTCAGATTTGCATACATATGTTCCTTGGTCCTTGGTTCAATGATCTCCACCCATTCCACTCTGTAAACAAGAAAGAAAAATATTGAAAATTACAATTTTGTTTATTTTTCATTAACCATTGTTAATTTTTTTCCCTTCCAACCTTGACACTAGAACCCTGTGAAAGTAAATTATCTTTAAGTGATGATTCAGGCAGCAAGAACCTTCACTTAACATATATAGACATGAGAGAAATCTTTTTGTTTTGATAAACAAATGTCATGACTAAGTAATTAAGTGGATAAATGTTCAATTGTGCCAAAAGAAAACTTGGTGGAAAAATACTTTTGGCATTAAATATTCAATTGTCTGCTGCTTCAGTAATTCTTCATTTAATAGTCGTTACAACCCAGTTGGATAATTTTAAAGGTCAAATGTAGCTAGTGTGTTATAGATAAATGATGCATGCTCTTGTGGCAAAAAACTCCACAATGTTAGATTCCCATATGGTATACTGGTATTTTACAATATATTTTTAGGTTTGCCTAATTAATACATTCCACAATATATCACTTTTACGAAATATATTTTGACAATGCATTCATATTTGACAAATAATATATTGTGGAATGCATTTGATGATACATTTTACAAAATGTATAGAAAATTTGCAGTAATATGCACTAACTATTTAAAGGAGAGTAATGTAGGTCAGCACTTCTCAAACTGTGGACCACAAACCAGTGCTGGTCCGCGAGCAAGAGGCTTGCGGTCTGTCCGCAAGCAAGAAGCTGCCGGTCTGCCGCTTTACCGTTGAAATACAAAGTTCCAAATTGAATGGCCGCCTTCCTGAGTTCGAAGATCAAATTTAAAGGTACCATCAGATTCGCAATGAATGACTTCCTATTAGAGTTTTCTATTAACTTTCTGATATCTTGAGTTTGTAAAAACTTATTTGGAATAGTTCAGACTTTTGGACTAGCCTGTATAGGCGAAGTGGAGTAATGTTAGGTTATCGGTCCGTAAAACATTGGGACAAAATATGACACTAGTCAGTAGCTCATTGGGACAAAAAATACCAGTCTTCCACAATCTACATTTCATAGGTAGAAGTGGCAGCCAAACTAGTTTTGCTTTTTATTCTAATTCAAAAGTTTTAATCAACTTTATGACCTTAAATCAAATTTAAACAACACTAAATTGAAGTTTTACAAGCGTTATTTAAAATTCCTTTTGAAAACCCATTTGACATGGCATCCATTAAAAAAAATACATTTTTTAGATTCATGTCTAATTATATCCATTGTATTTCATCATTTTTTTTCTACTAAGATAAGATGCCTGCCCTTTCTACCTGCTTTCACATTACTTTGAACTCTCTGACATTTCCCAAGTGCAATGTCTCTAGATAATTCCATGTTAAGCCATTTAAATACCTCATATTTCACTGAGAGCAACTCAAGAATTTCTGTCAACAAGCATCAAAATGGAAACATTTGTGCATCTAAATTACATCTTTCCCTTTTTTGTAGAACAAGAAGAAGAAAAAAAAAAACCAACATTCATAATCGTTTAAAAACACCATAAATCCTCCAATAGAGCGTGCCGTTTCCGTCAAACCGGGAACATCGTTATTCATACAATTAATATTTTGCTTCATATCTTAGAAAAATCTACAATTCTCATTCCTAAAGACACATGACCTGCTAATTTGAACAAACCAACAAGAAATCCCCCAGGATTAGGTGAACAAATCCCACATGCCCCAACAAAACCCCCCCAAGACAAGGAAAAATGGCTGCCATTTGCTGATGGAAGTGAGTTAAGATGCTATCAAACAAGATCTTCTTTCAGAAACATCTCCCCCTCACTCTCACAGAGGGGGTTTAAGATAAATATATCCACATATACTTCTCCCCCATCCCCATAACCCCCAAACTTGTAGTCAGAAATGTCAAGCTGCCCTTGCCATATCCTCCACACAATTGCCTTATAAAAGAAAAAGTTCCATCTGGAGACTTAGCCCACACAAATTACCATTCTATGACCCCCCTGTTGGTATCCCTCTTGAAAAAATACACAACAAAACAATAACTCAAGTCTCATCAACACTTGAGTTGATCCTTTAAGCCTATTATAATACCAGGTCTTGGTGATCAAGATGAAATGCATCGTTTAATGCATGAACAACATAATTGAAATTGGCGAAAAGTGGTGTATTTTGGAATGTATTATCTACTATACTTCCAGGATCTCGGTCTTTAAAATCTCGGTTTTCCCAAGACGAGATCTTGTATGACAGTGGTCCCCAACCCCAGGCCGCGGACTGGTACCGGTCCGTAGATCAAATGGTACCGGGCCGCCCAAGGGCCTGCTTAAAAATCGAAATTACGTAAAAAAAAATTTTCAGCTCTCAACCTCCCTTAGTCAAATTTTCTACGGCCTTTGGGTAAGGCTACATTTCATAAAAACAAGGAAATGAGGGAATAATGTCTATTTTTAGACCATAACCAACTGTAATTTCTAAATTTCCAATACGGCGGGCCGCGATAAAATTATCAAACGTTGACCGATCCGCGGCGATAAAAAGGTTGGAGACCACTGTCGTACGAAACCGAGATTCCGACACTGAAAAATGGACCGACATCTATAAGACCGAGATTTTTATACACGTACAACAATACAAACAATTTTCATAGTAACCGAGTCACAATATCGTATCAAAAGGATGTTTTATCTTCAATTTGTGTCCAGACTGGCGAATAACCAAGGGTTCTTCATATCCAAAGGCCGCATGCTGACGACAGGCCTAAGATCGATCACGACAGACACAGGAAAAATTGCAACTCTGTGTAATTTTGTTTCCCTATTCAATTACTGCCTGCCATTCATCCCTTTTGGTTTGGCTTCAGTTCCAAATTGAGACAAATTCAACATTTTTGGTAAATTCACCGAGATATTTGCACCGACAGCCATAATCCAACCTTTTGGAGGCCATTTTTTTTCATACCCAACATTGCAACTTGTCTGAAAGCTTTTAAAGTCCCAGTTTTGCACAAGTCATTTCAACGGTCTGATCACGTCTGACTGATGTGAACAGATGTGACCAGAATAAGCACTGATTATTTTCGTTTTCAATTCTGACCTGCACTATTATACCTTGAACTGGCCCTCATAAAAAAGGATAAACCAAAAATTCTATCAACGTGTTTCCAAGATTAAGAGCGGCGAGTCTCATTCCAAAAAGTTGCCGTTTCGTCCATTCGCTCTACCTGGTATGCTTCGAAAATATATTTTACAACAAATTTTTAGATTTGCCTAAATAATACATTACAAAATATAGCACTTTTCATATTTGACAAATAATAATATTGTGGAATGCATTTGACGATACATTTTACAAAGTGTATTACCATTTCGTGCAAAAATGTAGTACAAAACATATCCGCAAGTATCGCTACATCGTGAAACTTAATATTACATTATAATGTATTGTAATATAATTGCAATATATTTTTTAACCATGTGGGTGGCTATAATATAATACAAACAAAAATACAAACAATTTTCACATGCAGTCACCCAAATGGAAAATAGCACCTGAATTGCAGTTTTCCTTCCCTGCATAACTCACAAAATGAAATAAATCTGTCACTTTGCATTCACAGTATAAAGATCTGGTTTGCCTCTTTCAGCCACCGTAAACCAGCCTCCAAAAGGATTAGTCTTAAAATAAAAACACTCATATTTATGTCATCGCTAATCTCATCAGTTTGCTGATTAGCTCAGAGTACAAGTTTAAGTATGTCATTTCGTTCATGTGCACATTTTCCACACGAAAAGTCCTCATCTCATACATCTAGATTACATCTTTTTCCCATTGCTGAACACCAACAAAAGGAATAAAAACCTTTTGCGTGTCTGCTGCTAACATCAAAAACCAATACAACAGAGCTGCTAGACACAGAAATGATTAAATTCGTGTTGTGCTCTGTTCCATTGCGATTGGATATGACATTTCACAATATATTCTAATACAGGGCTTCCCAACCTGTGGTACGCGATAAGTGAATTTTGAATGGGATTTTTGATATTTTCTGGAAGAATTTGATTTTTTTGAGGAGATTTTGACTATTTTTGGGATATTTGGTGTTTGATTTTGTGATTTTTGAAGGAAATTTTGATATTTCACTTAAAGTTTTTAATTTTTCGAGGAGAATTTTTCATTTTTCGAATGATATTTTGGTTTTATTTGTGGAAATTTTGATATTTTTGGGAAAAATGTTTAATTTTTATAAATTTTTGTTGTTGGATTTTGTGATTTTTGACTGAAATTTGTAAAGATTTTTAATTTTTTTTTTTGGATTCTTGGTGTTTGACCTACTGGTATGTCACCATATTGTCCTCTACTAACAGGTACACCATCTTAAAAAGATTGGAAACCCCTGTTCTAATAAATTACTACAATTTTCTTTCCTTTAAAGACAGCTTTTCAAAATCCATTTTCCAAAATTCCACAAGCAAACAAGACAGGCCCAGACATGTGCAGCAACCGAAATTACCACAACAACATTTCCTTGTGAATACTCCCCTGCAAAACCCCTACACCTAATTCATGCCCCACTACACAGTGCTTGAAAGTTTCCAAAAACCAGATGAAATATGACTACTCTCTCTCTTCCTCCCCTTGAATTCTTCAGTCTTCACTTGTCAACACAAGATGCCCACACAACTACTCAAATACCCTTTGCTTTAGTTTGCAAACAAATTTTTACCACACAAAACCAATTCCCCTATTAATTAATTCAATGCATCAGGCTTTTGTGATGGAGCTACAAAAGGTCTGCGGGTGAGGAATTGAATGAATTGGTCTTCATTGTACACTCACACTGGCCATCTGGTGACTTGGAAAACCAAAATTAGTAACAAAGTGCCGGAAAACCAATAAACACCCCAAAGTCCTCCAGACATAGACTGTAATCATTGATGGGGCTGTTTTCCAAATCACGATATTTACAAAGCCGTTATAGCGAAATGCCGTATAAAGAGCGACCGTATAGCGAGGTATAGGTGTATTTGTATATTAAATAATACATTTCAAATGCATTTCTACAATGCATTTGCAATTTTCTAACGGTGTTCTCAATAGCGAAGTTCAACGGAACGTTTTGCTGACGTTTTTGAATTGTTTTACCTATATAAGTGAATGTTTTAACATTTCAAATAAAGTTTTACTACTGATGATGATCTTAGGATTGAAAGGCCTTTAGTGAAAAATTCAAATTTTTTGTTTTATTTAGAGAGAGCACCAATAATGCCATACACAAAACATCATATCAATTCAAAACTGAGCGCAAGAGATAGAATTACTGTTTTACCAAATTCCAGTAACGCGTGCAACACTGTTTGTGGCCAATTCAGTTTAAAAAGGTCAAAATTCTTAGTGCACACCAACACAATTACTCCAGATGCAAATCAGCAACCACAAAATGAAACTTTTATCTTTCCAGTTCAGTCAACTTGTCCACATTTTATAGTTTCAGGTAAAACTCAAAAGTCACATTAATTCTCCTAATTACACACCTTTATGTAACTTGACCCCAGCACAAACAAATTGAAGTGGAAGTGCCCTTTCCACACATTCTAATCCTCAGAATAACTTGATCCACCACAGCCCAAAAGTACCACCCACTTCTCAAATATCAAAAAACAAATGCAATTGATTAACACCCCACCACACCTTTTTGCTGCTCTTCTACAAGCACAGAAGATTAATTACTGAGAAAAGAAACCATCAGTTTGAATTTAGGCCACAATAACTAATTAAATATTGAGAAAAGAATTATTTTTTTCAATTTCCTATTTCTTATGTCAACTTTAGCTTCCATGTTCTTCTTTGCCCAAATATGAATTCACAGTCCATTACAGCTCATTCTGTATTCCACTCAGGATGTGCTATGTAAATCAGGTCATAAAAAATATTTAAGTGATTAGAAAAACAGAAAACTTCCTTGAAATGCAAAGCATAAAAAAGGGTTAAATATACAGGAAAATAAACAAGACAAAAATAAACAACTTGGATTCAACTGAATTTCACGACAAGTAAACAAATAAAATCCTGGATGCTTAAAAAACTATTTGATGTAAACATAACAGCTTGATAGCTGAACACACCTGTAGCTGAACAGTATTTGGAGCCTAATCACAAAATTTTTTCGAGCTCCCCCAAAAAAAGTTTAATTTTAAAAAATCTAAAAAATACGCTTATTATTTATCTCTTTATATATAATAAATATAAATACATATGCGACAAAGAAAAAAATTACTTACAAAGTTAAAAATCTATATTATATTACCGATTTAAATACATTCATTCACATCAAAATCATTATAACGTTACAAAGTACTTCAACCTTACATAGTATTGTCTAGTCAACCCTACCAAACTATGTCTTCAAAGGGACAGATTTTAATAAGTCAGCTAGTGAAATTGCATACATATGTTATTGTGTTAAAGGTGTGCAGCAAAAGCTAGCAAGCAGCAGCTGTCAGTTTTAATTAAACCAAGGCTGCACATTTTGAGTAGAATGCTCAAATTTTCAGTTGTGATAACCAACATTTCAATTTATTTTCTTATCCAGGCCCTTGCAAAACTTACAGAATCCATTAAAAATTACAGATATTATTGTCAGTCTTATGTTAAATTCTTTAAAAGTTGCTTAACTCTACAAATTGTTGTTAAACATGGTTCGTTGTTTAAGATTTGCGCCCATGCTCACAAACTAGAAAAGTAGCATTCATTAACTGTTGAGTTAAACATGTTTTGCTGTTTAAATGTTGTGCGCATGCCCATATAAGTTATTTACCATATAACGTATTACCCTGCCTTAAGTGGCATGCTGCTATAAGTGAAGCTTATACCGGCAACATCTTAGGCGTTTTTACCGATCGTTGAGCATGCCGCTTAAAGCGGGGTAATACGGTATACACTCAACCCTTGCTTTACGACCTAGATAGGTTCCGGAAAAGTTGGCTGTATAGCGAAATACTGTATAACGAATCAGGGGCAATTTCCTCTGATTCGTTATGGAATTACCTGATTTTTGGCCGTATATCGAAAATATTAGGCCGCATATCGAAATTTAGCCATAATGGCACAAGGCCGTTATGACAAAACACCGTATAAAGAGCGGCCGTATAGCGAGGGTTGAGTGTATTTTATCCATTTATATTTATCGTATATTATTACAAAGAAAAGTAATAAAAAGTAAATAAAGAATTCAATTTGATGCATGATATAGCATTGATTTAAAAATTGATTCTAAATTTTCTAACACTAGAATAGACACTTGAATTCGGCATTGGGATTCCATTGCAGACTATAACTTTAAGTTATATCGATATTTCACACAGTTCGCGTCACATCAAACCTTTAAGTTTTCCACTTCCACGTAAACAGCAGCAAGCAACAATTTTCCCATCCAAATTTAATCAATGCAACCGAAAAGAAGCAAAAACTTCAGTAGATTTTGTGATCGATTTTCTCGATAAAGACTTGGACATAGAACAACACATGTGTGTATATTTGGCAACACCATTGTAGCACTACATTTACATTCGAAATTTGGAGCTAATACCATCAGTTGAATAGCTTGTTTAATAGCCGTACAGCGGTGCTAAATCGTTTTGGTGCGCAGCCATAATCCATCAGATTTGACCTCCTTGCCGCAACACATTTCCACAAAAACCGGCCTCGCGTTGTACGCTCCGAAAACTAGTTTTTGCGACAATAATAAAGTGATTTTAATGACATTAATGGCACTCTAATCTACAAACAATTAATCAAAATCATAGGCTTTTCGATCAAACAATCATCTTCAGTAGTCAAATGATTACCACAAAGAAAGTGCACATTGAGATAGATGTTTTTTTTTTTGTATGAGAGACAAAGATGTCCTCTAATCAATATAATATGTTACAAAAAACCATACTGCAAAAAAACAGACTTTTTGATGAAACAAATAATCAATTTTTTTTAAAAAATCTTCCAAGACTTGCTGCTTCAAAATTGTAAAATATGGGTCAACGGCATACCAATACTCTAATATTGCAAGAATGGATTCAATCCATCCTTGGAAATGAAGGTGCCGACTCGATTCACTGAACCAGATATCGATTTTTCTTTTGGAAAGCACAGATATGAAGAAAAGAAATCTCAAAATTAATATAATGAATAAGATGGCAATTGTGCATTTCCAAATGTCTCTTTTCTAGAAAACTGACCATGTAAACACACCAGTTTTTTGGGTAGAAGTTGTCTGCGCCAAATTTGGTTTGTTTAGGGGCTGAAATAGATCGACAGCCATTTTATTGTTCCAGTCAAGCAACCTGCATTATGGGTAATTTATCACTTTCTCACATATGACGTCATATTTATCAGAAAACTAATGCCATGTAAACACCTGAAGTTTTCTAGAAAATAAAAATTCACATTTTTGCTTATCTGGAAAACTAATGATCATGTAAACGTAGTAAATAATTCAAAAGTTTGTTTCCAAGATGCCGTACTGCTTAGCAACCATCATATTTTTTTGTATTTCGACTTCCACGAAATCAGACCCACAAGGCATCTTTCTTACTTGACAAATGAAAAATCTGCTTTCACAATTCCCGACGTATGTCAGTATTTGTCATCAACTTTTTTGTGCCGAGTTAATCTTATCTGTTTTCCATGTTGATGTAGCTTGGATCAATTCAACTTAGAATTACAGTACATCCCAATGCATTTTTTATGTTTCTGTGATAACAGTGCAACAAAATAAGCGTTGACCGGTCTAAATGTCAAATTTAACATGTAAAATCTTACATCTAGACTAGTTTAAAAAATTTAAACAAGTTTAAATGACTTTATGAATGCGCCTAAAACATTCGGTGCATTCAAAGTTTTAGTTTTTACCGTTTTCGGCAATTCTGCAAACAGAGTGGACACCAAAAACTACCACAGCAAACTCTGAATGCACCTAATAAAAATTTTATTTTGACCTGAAATGCAATGAAAGAAAACAGCCTGAATTCTAAAGATCGGCAAGCCAAAGAGCTTACGGTATAATGCTTGAGCTATCGGCCAAAGAGGCACCGATTGCTAGCTGACAGTAATGCTGTTAGGACTCCAAGAGAGAGAGAGAGATGCTCAAGCAATAAGCTGCAATTAACTGATTTTATATCAGGAAATTACACACCTGGCCAAGGAAGTTTGTCAAGAGGGCTTTGCCCTTTCCAATCACATTTTCATAATCAATTCCATCAGTAATTCAAATATTCCCCTACAATTAATCTAAATCAATGTTAAACATATTTGCATTAAAGCTCTGCACACATGCTTTGAATCAGTTACACACATCCAAAGACCTACCACAAAAAATCAGCAAGCCTAATTATGATGCAAGGCAAGGCAGCTGCCTTATCCATCTGTCTACACCTGCACCATTTCATGGGGAAGAAAAACTGACATTTATCTCCTTCATACTGGAGTTTATTTTCTTCAAATTGACACTTAAAGTTTAGTCTTAAAACCAGATCTGCTTATTGAGTTGTTTACAAATGCCAATTTATCTTCTGGAAAAATAACAAATGTGTCAACATGCAGGTATAGCTGGCATGTCAGCAGTCAACCCAAAAATACATTTTGCCCATAAATCATAAAATGCTTTCAGGACTGTATAAAAAAAAGGCAACATTGAAAGCAATGGGGTGACAATACAATTTTTGCATTAAGTCACTTCTGTGAGGAGATAAGGAGGTTAATTGGGTGATTCATGCAGAAGTAATTTCTACAGCTCGGCTTTTATAAGTACTGACAAAATTTGATGGCAATGTACCCAACAAATAATGATGCTATACAACTTTACAAAAAAAATGTTCGTAAATAAAAGAAACATTTTATTCATTGCAACAATAATACACTATAATATGATAAATGCATAATAAAAACATTTGTAACATTATATCATGTCCCATCACACACAACGGATTGGCTCGGCATCGATCGAATACGGAGACTTACAGATTAGTCTTCAAATATCGAAAAGGAAGACATGCAGGAGGACACTTTTCGAGGGAGGACAGACAACATACACGAACTCTTAGATGGGTAAAACCAGTGCTTTTTTTTTGTCATGGAACGCGGTGGGACGGCGACCCACCACCTTTTTTCGACGGATCATAATATAGTATAATATAGTATATAAAATTGCAAAAAAAAAAAATATTTTAATTAGCATTCCACCATCTTTTTTTTTTTTTTACAAAAAGAGCACTGGGTAAAACCATTTGTTCCACAAAATAGATCCAAATTAGGTCTGGAGAGGGTAAATTGCTCATAACACACTTCCGATTGCCGAAGAATATAAACTGGAGATTTTGTTTTATTGCCGACTTTAATCAGCAACAAGATTAACAGTCAGTGTTCTTGCACTTAACCTTTAAAATGTGTTTCCGGTGCGTTTCTATTTTCAAATTCAGCTATGTCATGGCACGTACTTGCTCGCTTTTGATTTTATCCGCAGCCAAGTACCCTTGTAAAATCCATACTTCCCCTGCAACTCAACAATTCGCATTCAATAAAACAAAACGCCTTGGTCCACTTAAAGCCAATCACATTCTTTACTACAAATCGCTATTACCTCCTTGCTAGTCCTCAGTGCTTTCTGCAAAATTGATAACATCCCCCTGAGGCTCCAACGTTTGTGTTTGCATGAATGAATGTTGGGTAACACTTCATGTCAAATTGATAAAAGCCAGCAAGTAATTGGTCTTAAGATCTGAAGCTCCAAGCAATCCTGGTGCTAAATGGAACACCATTGTCGCTTCAATTTGAAATGCCTAATTTACTCCTACGCTCGCTTGCAACCGATTACCGTAAATGCTCTCATTAAACGCGGTATCCGTTACAACGCGGGTCTAAATTGGCCAAAACGACCGAATTCAACATCTAAATTGACCAAACTAACTAAATTCAACATGTAAATGACTAAAATAACTGCCTAAATTGATCAAAAACACTAAAACAAATGTTTAAATTGATCAAAACGATTGAATCCAACATCTAACTTGCGGGGAAATCCAAATTTCGTCGATAAAGCGCAAGTGTTCTATCGGAGCGTTTACGGAGGTTAACAAACTCATGTTCAGTAAACTTGTTGTTAATTTTCATATAATTAAACGGTTCTCAAACTGTGCTCCCCATGTTATCTCCAGGGGCTGCTTGAGGTTGACGGTATTATCATAGCGTTAACCAAGATCGATAGGTACAGCGCATGCATTCAATAGCCCATTGGGGCTCCGCTTAAAGTTTTAGGCATGTAAAGGGCACCGAAGCCAAAAAAGTTTGTAAACCATTGATCTAATTCTTCTAGAGACCTTTCTGAGTAGAAAGCAGAATGCAATCAAGCATTATGGAAATTAAATGTTGATTGAGCGAGTTTTCGACAATTTTATTGCTCGCTGATGAACATTACTCGGCTTTAAATGAAATCGTTAAAAACAAAATGAAAATGATCTGAGAGATTTGTCGGAAAAGTCCGATTAAATTTATTGATTACTTCCCAACCAAGCCAATTTGTCGATTGGAATATTCGATGTCGATGAACCCAATACTTGCACCGACTACAGTTCACTTTATCGAATGGCACGTTTTATTGAACAAATTTTCGATAATTTGATAGTGTACCATTCGATAAAAGGGCGCCACAAACATTCTTTTATGTAAATTTATTTCGATAAACTGATATTCGATAAACAGTACACTCAACCCTTGATTTACGGCCTAGATAGGTTCCGGAGAAGTTGGCTGTAAAGCAAAATGCTGTATAACGAATCAGGGGCAATTTCCCCGATTCGTTATGGAATTTCCCGATTTTTGGCCGTATATCGAAAATATTAGGCTGTAAATACAAATTTAGCCATAATGGCACAAGGCCGTTATGGCGAAACACCGTATAAAAAGCGGCCGTATAACGAAGGTTTTGAGTGTACCAATTTACAGAATTTTCTATGAAACGAGATTCGATAGTGTGAACCTTCCTGCTTGCATCAGTTCCGGTAGGGTTTTCTTCGACAATTCGAAAGCCCTTTGGTGAACAACTTAGAACTTTTGTATTTTAATAGTTGAGTGCCATTCATGTCATTAATCAAAACTTTATTAATGAAGCCTAACCTACCCATCTGTATACCACTCTGCCGGCATGCATAAATCCTTGTGTATTATTCATATTGACTTGCCAACCTTGACAGACATCATAAAATTCTCATCTTTGTTGTCTTATTACTTCCTGGTTCTTCCTGGACAATGTTTTTTCTTTAATGTTATTTTGGAGCGTTGGTTTCCGTGATTCATTCCTCGTTTTGGAATTATAAACCAGCCACACTTCCTCAACGCATCTAAGGATGAATTGACATATCAACATAAAGTAATGTAATTTAGGCTTGCCAAGACCCAGACCCAACCAATACCCAGCAATAGAATATTTGCTGCCCCGTCCGGACAGTTCCCCTTCCGAAATCCGGACAAAGCGATGTGTCCCAAGGACGTAAAAATCACTGACTGGTCCGGACAATATCGTTTTTCTGACTAATTGCGCATGCGCAGTCAAATCGTCACCAATACGTCATTGCAATTCCGAGAACATTTCATAAACGTTTTGAAACGTACACTAAATTGTGGTCACGTCTTGTCAACGTTACCGGTTTCTTAAAACACACGCCATAAAATATCGAAAATCTGCAAAAATTTATTCCAATTTTGCCAAAAATTCAATATTTTGTATTCTGTATTTTATATCTCAAGTTACGTTACCTTGCTTTATGTCTTAGTGTGAACCCAGCTTGTGGAAAAACTCCGATATTCGTCAAAGTACTTTCAGCCATCTCTCGACCATCTTCTGAAAGATACGTCTTTCCGTGACATTATTTAAATGACTTATTCCACCAAATCTTGTTGCAATATCTCTTGTCGATTCAGGTTGAGGAGGATGTCAACGAAAGACGAATGGACACAATGAAGATCACAATCGGTCAAATATAAGTACTGTATGTAGATGTAAACACATTTGCATAGAGATTTTCTATCTAAATGAGCAATAACAATGCATACCACATTTTTCATGTTTGCAAGAATTTAGATTCACATAAACTTAGCGAACTTGCAATTCTTAATATCTTGATTTACATATGACTAGCAGTTACTTCCTTAAAATAGCATATACTAAATCCAAAGGCCTCATCATCATTTTTTTGAATGCAGAACTTGTGTGCAAGCAAACTAAACATAGACATGTAGTCATTTCAACGGGTGGAAAATACTTTAATGTGTAGAAGAATTGGTTAACACTAGTTGCATTCGAAAACAGAGGTGGCCATGGGGGTTTGGAGACCCATCGCAAGGAAATATTGGCCAAATTTTTGCCAAAACTCTGGCAAAATTTGTTGAAATTTCTCAAAAAATGGCGTGCTTTCAGTCCGAGGGGGTAGCCAATCGCAAAAATCACGTATGAGATTTTGAAATCCAGTTGAAATTTTGTACATTTCAAGACTTCAGGCTGATTCCTAAAGATTTCAAGCTGTTTTCTAAAGATCTCAAGCTATTTTCTAAAGATTTCAAGATTTCAGGATGATTTCTACAGATTTCAAGAATTCAGGCTGATTTCTAACAATTTCAGGTGGATTTCTGTAATGATTTTGCTCGGTTTTATGGGTTTCCAGAATTTCTAGGATTTCGGAAGATTTTGGCAATTTCATCGATTTCAGAGATTTTGAAGATTTACTAAAGATTTCTTGGATTTGCTATGGATTTCAGGTGGATTTCTTTAAAGATTCCAGGACTTTTGGTGGATTTCTTTAAAGATTTCAGGATTTTAAATGGATTTCTTTAAAGATTTAATATTTCAAAGTGAAGCTTGCAACACTCCCACATCCTATAGATACCAAATTGACATTCAAAACGTGGTGCTCATACCAGCAGTTTATTAAATGCCAGTTGTTTAGTTCAAATGACTTAATGAGCATACGATACAATTTCCATCGATTTTTGAACATGACATGAAAGATATGAAAAAAATGGATAATGAGTCAGATCTGACGAAACCCTCTTTGGCCCTCCAGTTGGACATCGCTTCGCAATAGAATGAATAATGTCGCAGATGGGGTGGAAATGATGACGGTTATCCGCGCGATGACCACACTTCTTCCATTACAGGAGTGGGAAATCAAACTCATCTTTCTTCATCAATTTTTTATCATCCACTTGCATCTTTCCCAACAATCACTTGAATTTCTTCCTCCTTTTTACACTGATGCACACCATAGGTGGTGATCAAATTGTACCGAAATGCCGTTGCGGCTAAGATGGAGCTGTTTTGCAAAAATTGAATGAGCCTTAGGAAACTTCCAAATTTGCACAAAGGTCGAAACCAAGCTTAAAATCCCAAAAAGGTTCATTCAGAGTTTCTGTTTATGTGGTTTTTAGTGTTTCTATAAGCCAGAAATGCACAAACTTGTTAAGACCATTAAAACACGTAGATTGTCTTTAGCGATGGTGCGCAGATTGCGCATATATTCATGCAAGTCTTCTGCATCAGCCAATAGAGGTTTTGCGATTGCACTTTCTATAAGTATAACTTACAGTATGATAACTTACAGTCTGTTACAAAATTATAAGGACAGTCACTTTTTTTTCATAATTTAATTTTCGTGAGACATAGGATATTGATTTTTTACACACACATAAATAAGGTTAAAACAAAGTTCCACAACAAATTCCACAACAATCTGACAATTAGTTCAAAAGTTATGAGCATTTTTGTGAATCAGTCACAGTTTTGGCTGTTACATAATTATAAGGACAGTACAGTTTTTTACATTAAACACCAAATTTCCGTCTGTGGATAATTAAAAATCATAATGGAACATTCCATGACGTCATATTGATGTCGTTAACAGTTAAAAATAACTGTTTCTTTGTTTAATCCAGTAAAACATCATGCCACGTTACTTTGAACGTACTGAACTTGAAATTCGGAAAATTTATGAACTGCAAGGTGCTGGAAAATTCCATAGGGAAATTAGAACAATTGTACAATGTTCTAAAACTGCTGTGACCAATATACTGACCAAAAAAGAGAACTATGGTCAAAACAAATGCAGTGGTTGCAAACCCAAGTTATCAACAAAGGATAAACGACAGGTTTTTACGCTCATAACAAACAATCAACTCTGAACAAGGCAAGCAGCAGCTCAGTTATCAAAAAATGTGTCTCATACAACAATTTGGCGAAATTTGAAGAACAATAACCTAGTGGAATACTGCAAGATGAAAGGAAAATCAAATTTAACTCTTGCACACAAGCAAGCACAATTGCAGTGGGCCCATTCTGTAATGAGCTGGACAAAATAGTGGAAACAAATTGTTTTTTCTGATGAAAAGAGATGGAATCTAGATGGCCCAGATGGTTATGGATACTACGGGCATGATTTGCACAAGAATTCAAAAGTTCAAATGAGCCGTCAAATGGGAGGTGGGAGAGTTATGGTGTGGGGTGCATTTGCATTCAATGGAAAAACTGATATTGTTGTAAATAAATGAAAAATAGATTCTGTAAAGTACCAAGAGCTTCTTAAAAACAATTGAATTGCTTTTGGTCCATTGATTGGGGTGATAACTGGACATTTCAACAAGACAATGGTCCAGTTCATGTCTCTAAATTAACAAAATAATGGTTTTATGATGAAAAAAATTGAGGTTTGTTGATGGCCTTCGAAGAGTCCTGATCTAAACTCTATAAAATACATGGGGAATTATGACCAGAATTGTGTATCGCAAAAACAGGCAGTTGCTGCATGTAAATGATCTGAAAATGGCAATAATGGATGCTTCGGAAGAAATTAAAGATGACCAACTCCAAAAACTTGTCAAAACAATGCCAGACAGTATATTTAATGTAATTCACACCCAAAGTGGTTCTACCAAATATTAATCAAACCAATTTCTATTTATTTAGTACTGTCCTTATAATTATGTAACAGCCAAAACTGTGACTGATTCACAAAAATACACATAACTTTTGAACTAATTGTCAGATAGTTGTGAAATTTGTTGTGTAACTTTGTTTTAATCTTATTTATGTGTGTGTAAAAAATCAAATTATGAAAAAAAAGTGACTGTCCTTATAATTTTGTAACAGACTGTAAGTATTATTATTGCGTCACTGTGCTTAATTGTTATGTTATATACAGTAGTGTAATGCTTTGGTTGCGTTAGCAATCAACACAGAATAAAGTTAGTTAGTCTCTAGTAATCACCCAAGTATAACTGCTTGTGCCTGTCTGCACTGAATTGGAGCAGACGATGCATTTGTTTAAATATTATAACACATGAGACGCCTTGACGCCATATTCGACTATGCGGCTTCACAAAATTCAATTCCAATTGTACACGTTAATAAATACAAAAATACACGTGAGACTCTCGCACGGTAGAAGTAGAACTTCTTAGCTCCTAGGAAAAGTTGATTTTATGCATTGCTTTTGAGAAAAAATAACAAATAAATTTAAATTTAATTTAATTTAATTTAACAAATAAATTTAAATTTGTCGAATTTTTGTCGTATTTTCTTCAAATTTTTGTCGTATTTTCTTCAAATTTTTGTCCAATTTTTTGTCAAATTTCCTCAAATTTTTGTAGAATTTTTTGTCAAATTTCCTCAAATTTATGTAGAATCTTATGTCAAATTTTCTCAATTTTTTGTAGAATTTCTGGCAAATTTTTGTCAAATTTATGTCGAATTCCCTCTCTTTCCTCTCCTGCTGGTCGGCGTGTCGCTGCGCATGCGCGTTTCACTTTTAATTATTATTAGTTATTAATTAAAAGATTTAGCTGTGTTTGTTTGATATGCAAATGGTAATGTCTACTGTATGTATATGTTACGTACCCGCTGTGCGTGTGCGTCGCTGCGCTTGCCCGTTTCACTTTTTTGTGACGGTTATGTGGTATTCAGGCCAATTCTCTCTACTGTAGATTTTTGCCTACCGCGGCTATAGAAATTTCACTTCAAAAACTCAAGTATTCCAGTACTTAAATGAAATATAGGTATCGAATATTACTGGCACCCAGGGCTACGACGAATAATTCGTAACTAGCTGGCCAGTTCATCCTATCGGATGAACATTTTTCTAAGGGGGCGGCGGCCTTTGTTTCTCATTATTTTTTTTAAAGTGGCTCATAATTTCTAAATCTATTTTTTAAGTGTGTGTCGGCTGCAGTCTGTACGAATGTCTCCTCCAAATTCGCCATCAAAAAACAACAAAATCAAACACAAACTGTCAAACATTGATTAAAATTGTAAAACATTGCCAAAAATCGAACAAATTCGATCAATTATTGCCAAAAATCAAACGAATCCGATCAAAAATTGCCAAAAATCAAATGAATTCAATCAAAAATTGCCAAAAATTAAACAAATTCGATCAATAATTGCCAAAAATCAAACAAATTTGACTAAAAACCAAGCAAAATCCATCAAAAAACAACAAAATCGAACATAAACTGTCAAGCATTGATTAAAATTGTAAAAAATTGCCAAAACTCAAACAAAAATTGAAAAAAAACCTGTGGAAAATTGAAGAAAATAAACCTAAATTGTCCCAAAACAACCAAAAATTTACGTCATTAGAAAAAGCGCAAATTTCTGATCGGAAACATTTTTTAAAAAAACACTTAATCCCTTCGTTTTTGGCTAACAACACTAAAATCCAATTATATTTGCTTGTATAATTTTTGAATTTGAGTTAGATCGAGCCTTCATTGATGTTTCCACTTTTTTCGCCGGCGCCATCTCGGGGTATTGATGCCAACTCCTGCAAACCGTAAACAATACTGATTTGAATTGTATTGTTAAAATTCGATATAAATATTGATATCTATCAGGATATCCGTGCATAAATTATAAAAAGTAGCCTACACAGAATTTTTTTTCGAGGGCTACAGAATGCACTTTTCGGATTCGAAATCTGTCCGGCGGTTTTGGAGGAGATAGATCATGACAGACAGACGGACAGACTCCTCACGATTAAGTGTATAGATGATAGATGATGATGTCACACAGTGAAAATACTATGTTGAGGGTTTATACGGCCCAAGATGGCGAGGAATATCGATGGCAATATCGGTGGAAAATAATGACACTTGACACTCTAACTTGAGTATTCATGGGCATTAAAGGTTCCAACAAAGAATTAAATGATAATAATAATGAAAATAGGCGATACGATGATGTGTAATGTTCTTATCAATGGCACCTGAGAACTTTCGGAATCCACTAATTATAGGGGAAATTGGAGGGATTGGTGGGAATATGTAAATGAGAAACAGACGCATAGATAATTGTATAGACTATGACTCGTGTATAGGCACAAAATAGAATGGAATTAAATAAATACTGTAAAGCTCCGAATAGTGACCCGGGCTTCTATTTTTTTTACCTTAACCCTGATGAGAAATCCTCGCAATTAAAGCTGTATTCATGTGTGTTGTATTAAATAAAGCTGCATAGAATTGAAAAGGAAAACTGAGACGCCATCATTCTCGTGCACAGTGTGAGAACTAAAAGATAGCCTCGAACTCAAATATCAAAGCATACAAACAGAACAAATTTCATACTGAAATCGTATCCGTTACGTTATTTAAATGTAACGAATTCGTTACGTTTTTTTGACCGGGCTTATATTGGGACCCGGCTTCAATTTCGAAATTTAGCTCTGACCCCCGGGCTAGTAATTGGGACCGGGCCTATAAACGAACTCGGTTTCTATTCGGAGCTTTACGGTAATGAACTATTTGAAAAATAAATAATATTCAAGAAAAATTAATTAAAAATTTCCTATTACGGGTCCGTGAGACTATTTAGTTTGGATTAACTACATGAAGAGAACCATAATGCCATGAAACCTTTATCAAAAATATCCGTTTAAATTATGTGTGCCATCAAAAAGCATACAAAATCAGACATCATTTATGCAGCTCAATTGCTTACAACGAATCAGTTTACAAAAGCTATTACAAATCCTATTACAAATGCTATTACAAATACTACTACAAATGCTATAGCAAATCCTATTACAAATCCTATTACAAATGCTATTACAAATGCTATTACAAATACTATTACAAATACTATAGCAAATCCTATTACAAATCCTATTTCAAATGCTATTACAAATGCTATTACAAATCCTGTGAAATCTCGTAAGTCGAATTTAAAACTATTTGCTAACTTGAAAACTGTTTAGATTGTAATTTTACTTATCTTTGCTGAAGAGACAAAAAACCATGCTTGCTGTAGGTTAGACAAGATTTAATGTATTCATAAAAGTGGTTTACAAATGTATATTCAAGGACAAAGGGCACACTTGAGAAATCATGACGAAGATCCCCCACTTCCGGTTTCGCGTCATCCAATCTAGTGGGGAAAGCGCCGCCTCGATGTTGGCTTCTCTGCATGTCTGTTCCCTCGTGCGCGCGTCCCTTTGCATCTAAAACTTGCTGGTTTTCACCCTGGGGGCCGAGTGAAATATTCACTTGTCTCTTCTCCGTCACGAGTCTCGAGTACACATAATCGCTGTACCGGTCTTCTTAAAACTTTACCAAATGGCAGTTGCACCTCGCAAGCTCGGACTTTGTCATCTCGACCAACAAATACAGTTTTGACTCTACCAACTTTCCACGTCATTCTCGGTTGATTCAATGCTTCAATGAGAACTACGTCTCTGACTCGTACCTCTCGTGAATCAACTCTTCTATGATTGTGGACTCGCAATTCGGTGAGATATTCATGTTGCCACCGTTTCCATAAATGCCCGATTTTTTGTTGTTGTTGCTTCCATTTCTTCAACAAGACGACTTGTGATGATGAGAGCTGCGTTTCTATCTTCTGATTAGGATCGGGCAAACTGCAACTTCTTTTCCCCGTCAAAAAATGGGCAGGGGTCAACGGCTGAATGTCTTCTCCCTCGGTGTACACGTATGAGATGGGTCTGGAATTAATGCATGATTCAATTTCTGTTAAAATGGTGGACAACTCTTCAAAGTCTAGGGATGTTCGTCCAAGAACTTTCTTCAAACTCATTTTAACCGACTTTACCATCCTTTCCCAGAATCCTTCCCACCACGGCCCTCGTTCTACAATAAATTGCCATTTCACGTTGGGGCCACTCAAAAATCCCTGTAACTGTTCTCCTCGGACGGCCGACAACAATGCACACAACTCCTTCTCCGTTCGCTTAAACGTGAGTGCATTGTCCGAATAAATGGTTGACCGACTCCTCTTCTCGCGAAGAAACGCTTCAATGCTAAAATAAACCGCTCAGTGTTCATGCTTGTTACCAACTCTAAATGTACGGCTCGAATCACTGCGCAGGTAAAGACGACGATGTAACACTTTTCTCCATTACGCTGGTAGAGTGGCCCGGCGAAATCTACTCCTACCACTTGGAACGGCTCGGCTGGTGTAACGCGGTCTGGGGGCAGAGCCGCTTCCAATTGACACACAGTTCGTCCCTGTATGCGTTTGCAGACAAAACAACGTTTTAGCACATCTTTGACGACTTTGTGCATTCTTGGCATCCAATATTTTTGACGAATCTCGGTCAATGTCTCGCCCAATCCTCCGTGAAACACTCTAGCATGTGACTCAAAAATAATAAGTTTGGTTAGTAAATGATTAGGCGCTAAAATATATGGATTCTTTAATTCATTGTCGATTTCCGCCCATCGTAGTCTCGTATTCAGTCTCATAGCCCCATCTTTATCCAATCGTCCTGTCACGTTTTTCAACTGAGACGTGTGCTCAAAAACTCGACGATCAGTAATCGCTGCTATCTCTTGGGGGTAATGTTCTCGTTGGATAACTGTTATCCAATAAATTTCTGCTGCCATAACTCTGTTACCGTCAATGGTGAACTGTCTCGGAATTTGCTTCTGCAGTTGGCGATAAACCGCTTTACCCATCCGGTAACTCGAACCAGCTGCGCCCAACTTCCGTATTTCGTCGGTTCTTCCGTCAAAGGTGGTCTGACATCTGCAACGGTGGCGGTAAAACACTGTTCGGTTTCATCTTCCTCGCTGACGACGTCGGTCGTGACGGCTGGCCACTCGCTTTGGTCCTTGACAAGCCACTCGGGGCCGTTCCACTATTCTCTCGCCTGGATCAGCTTCTGCGCGTCTATGCCTCTCGTCAGAAGGTCGGCTGGGTTTTGGACGCCCGGACAGTGGCGCCAGTTTTCAAACGGGACGTGTGTTTGAATTTCTTCCACTCTCCTGGCGACAAACGGAACTGCCTTCTTCTTTTCGCTCATCCAACACAACACGATGGTGGAATCGGTCCAGGCCGTGACCTTCGCGGTCGTAAACTGCTTCATCCGATGTACAACTCTGGCCAATAGCACGGCGCCCATCAACTCTAATCTGGAAAGAGTTATTGTTTTGATCGGCGCTATCCTACATTTGGAAAGAATAAAATAAGTTTTAACATTTCCGTTTGGGCGGCACACACGATTGTATGCCACCACCCCATAGGCCAGGGGGCTGGCATCGCAAAAAAGATGTATTTCGTGATGTTCCAAATTCTCATCTAGCCCAAAATGGCGGGGCACTCGAATCTGTTCTAAAAGTGTTAATTGCGCTTTCCATTCTTCCCACTGTACAACAAGCTCGATGGGAAGTCGCTCGTCCCACCCTATTTTTAACTTCCACAATTGCTGAAACAGTAGTTTACCAGTGACGGTAAATGGAGACGCCATTCCTAAGGGGTCGAATATCTGAGCTACCAATTGGATAACCTGTCGCTTGGTGATTGATTCACGCTGCAGCGTCGCTCTGATCTCTTCTAATTCGAGCGCCAAGTCATCGGTTTCACTATTCCACTTGAGTCCCAACACTTTCAGTTCTATCTCAATTTCCGCATCCGGATGATCGGATTTGATCTGCTGCTGCAGAAGTTTAGAATTACTCTGCCACTTTACCAAATCCATACTTGCTTCGCTCATTATCTGAGAAACCTTGGCGTATGTGTCGATCGCTTCGTGGTCTGTTTTGACGCTGTCGAGATAGTCGTCCACGTAGAAGCGCTTCAAAACGCGAGTAATTAGTTCCTTATATAACGATTTGTACTTCTCTAAATGATGTTGGATGGTCCCGTTCAGCAAGTATGGACTTGGCGACGCTCCGAAAAGGACACGTGTCTGCCGGAAAATCTCTATCGTGATTGGGCCAACGACATCCCAATTGCTCGCAATCCACAGGAAACGTACTGCATCTCGGTCATCTGGATGCAACGAAACTTGGTGGAAAGCTTGCTTGATGTCCCCCATCATCGCTATGATAAACTGTCTGAAATAAAGCAGCGCATCAATTAATTCGGGTAATAAATTTGGCCCTGTGAACAAGCAATTGTTCAAAGAGCGACTCTTCTGTGCGTGTGACGACGCGTCACACACAATGCGCAATTTGGTGGTGCTGCGGTTCTCTCGAATGACCGGTCCGTGCGGCAAATAATAGCATCCGGTCTGTTGCTCGCTTGCAGGGGCAGGCTCAATTATTCCCGCCGTCAACTGGTCGTCCAAAACCTTCTTGTAACGGTAATACAGCTCTGGATCTCTTTTGAACTTTCTTACCAAATTCCACAAACGCTTCAATGCAAC
>JAQIXU010000861.1:0-23709 GCA_034701245.1 Strigamia transsilvanica | reverse complement strand
TACGTTTCGGAAACGTGACATTAGTCCCGCGCGCTATACGAGGTCCGCGCGTTATTTGCAATTTTTAATTTTACCCCACGCGTTATTCGAGGTTCGCGGGCTAATGGAGGCCCGCGGGCTAATGGAGGCCCGCGGACAAATGGAAGAAATACGGTATGTGTAGTAACAGTAATGTAACGATAACGTACCTAGACCAACCAAAAAGTAACGGTAACGGTGGGTAACTAGTTACTTTTTTGGCCAAATAACAGTAGCGGTAACGCGTTACCAAATTCCAGTAACGCGTGCAACACTGGTAGACCTATATATAAGCTTATAATCTGTGGCCAGAGGGCGAAAATCTAACTGATGGACATTGGCTAAGAAAGGATTAAAGGATTAGAATCCTGACGTAATCTGGAGGACCCTTCCTTGGACGGGAAGTGCGTTCCTGATTGGTGAGTCGGGGGATTAGCGAGAAGGAGAGAGACAAAGATTGCTGAGAGCTTTTTACCTTTAATCTTGGCCATATATCTCTCTGCCCAAACCAGCACATAGACAGGGAAAAATTAAGTGAGAAAATGATAACGCAACAACACCCATATGCCCCAATTAGTTCGGATAATCGATGTTATACTGTACTTTCTGGTCAAGCCAGAGGATTGACAATGCACAAACAGTGCCGGATTACCCTTTAGGCCAAGTAGGCACCGGCGTCTTTTAGGGGCCCCGCGACAAGGGATCAAAATAATATTGAATTTGATTTTGAAAGAGAACTTTGCCAGTTATGATAAAACAGTGCCAGCATCGCAATCGTACAATAATTTTTGAAAATATCAATGTTTGTTTTGTTTAATAAAATTGGTTTATTAAGATTTTGTTGTTCAAAACGTATTGGGATATAATTTGCAAAGTGCAAAGGGGGCCCCGAGATTTCGACGGCCTAAGGGTCTCTACATGGGTTAATCCAGCACTGTGCACAAAAGAGTTAATCGTCCTAGATTAAAGTAAAATGCTGGTTACCTTTTTTACACGTGGCCATGATTCCAACTGCACCAGTCATTACTTCAACTTCAGCAAGATTATGGGAATGATAGAGCCACCCAATGCAATTAGGATCTGTGTCTTTCGGTCCATATTCTGGTCTTACGCTCCAAATATAAGTGTAATTATGTCCTGGTTGAACTGCATCATCCAATCTATTTTTCCCCGAACTGCCATCAGCATACAAAGCACCTAAATGTTCTTACCATTAACAACAATTCTACCTGAAAAAGTTAGTTGCAGTACCTTCACTGTCCTTGTTATAGAAAACTCCATGAGGGTGTACACTGTACGGAAATTTAGCTTGATTTTGGAAATGAACAATCATGGTGTCTCCAATCTCGGCTTTCATTAATGGACCAATCATTCCTAGCCATTCCGGGTCTTGAACTCGTTGTTTGTAAGTCGCATCTGTGAATTGCCGGTAGAGGGTTTTCCTGAATTTAGTCCCAGGTGTTGGTACTTTCGGATCCAGTTTGAGGTACAAATCAGTGTCCCTTTGGAGAAAAATAAATCAAATGCAACTACAAACTTTATAAAATTGTAATGCTCGGATGTTTACATCGGGTTTCCGGAATAAATCCGATTTCCTTCTGGTGCGTAGTCCCATACTTCTTCAACAGCAGCGATGTAATAAATGCGCTCGATGGTTAGACAAGTCTGGATGCATGCGAGAAATAAGCATGCTGCTTCTATCATGTTGATTGAACTTGAAGCAAAGTAAAATGCCAGTTATATATCTACTGACAAGTATCAAGCAAAATTGGCTCAGGGTCAGGATGGAATGATTTTATGTATTTCGGTGCAATATAAATATCAATTAATAAAAAATGGTCATAAAAATGATTCAAAACTAGGTGTGGCTTTAGAACTGCAATAAAATAAATTATGTGGATGATTAAACATCAGTTTATTGGGTGAACTTGAAAGCAATCAATCAGATTGGTTTATTACTAAATACCATATTTCCGCAACTCTAAATCGTGGAAATTTGGTGTTTTCTTAGAAAAAAAAAAATCAATAAAGCAATATTTTTTGGATATTTACAAAAGTTTTATTGAAAATACAAATAATTTATAATTTCACATTTGAGTATTTATAGCACATTTCTCCAGTTATCTACTTGAACAAAGTAAGAAGGTCGGTCGTAAAATGGAAATGGCCGGTTTAAGGAACGGATTGGAGCCGAAGGGTTATAGGTATCCGAAGTCGTGGGTCGGGTATGGGAATGCGGGTTGTGAATTGTGAATAGAACCGCCATGCCTGCTTCACTGTGCTCGTTCACGTGACAATGCAGCAGCCATTCACCAGGGTCAACAGCTTGCATCTCAATAGTTTGGAAAGTGCCTGGCAGGAGTTCGATTACGTCATGTCGATTATCACCAGACAACTTTCGAAAAAACGTTTGACCTACCGAGAAAAATTCACACTAAATAAAATTGCAACATTTTTAAAAAAAAATCTTTTTATTTATTTACCGTGTAAATGAACTGTGTGGACATCGGCTTCCGAGCCAAAACCCATTAAGTAAATGGCAACTTTATCGCCTAAAATCATATCCAAGCCGAATACGTTACCAAAAATACGGCCATTGACAGCTGTGAAAAAAATAATAATAATTGTAACGCCATATAAATCATTTTTATGATCATGATTATTATTTTTTTCTCTTTTCCAATTGACTAGTCACCTCTTTTCAAGTTGCTTTCTTCAAATCCAGGGTCGTTGACATCGACTAATTCTGGATCCAGCGCGAATTTTGCAATGTTTTCGTCCAAATACCAACTGTCATTCTCGTCAATGATGGAGAAAAGCAAAACAAACTCCCTATCAACATCTTTACGGCGCTCTAAATGACAAATAATAAACCATTTGGAAACCAACACATTAATCATTTAGATCAGGGGTCGGCAAACTACCTCTCTCGTCCAAAACGCCTTTTCGGCATGTAATTAAAGGTCCAATCAGACCCGAGTTTGTGTCTCGAACTGGATCAACTGCTGAGTAATACGCCCAAGTGTTGCAGGGAAAATCGTTTTTTCCGGGGCCCGCTCTCTTTGGCACTGCCCACACGTATTCGTACACGTGTCCAGGTGGTACGGCGTCGTCTAATTTGTTTTTGAATGAGGTGCCATCAGTGTAGGGTGACCCCTCGTCTGATTTTTGATAGAACACGCCGTGAGGATGCATGGAGTAATTTCTCGACGCCATGTTCTTGAAAAATACCCGGATTACGTCACCAACTTCAGCTTTGATTATCGGGCCCAGCATGGCTAAATGAAGTTCCTTTGGTCCCCTCTTCTTCATTGTTGTGAATGTAGAGTCGGTGAATTCTCTAAACAGAGCCTTTTTGTATCTGCGCCCGATTTGCGTCGTGTTTTGGTTGACAAAAATGGCCGTGTTTCTAAAATTAATTAATAAATTATTTACATTTTTTGTAAATTTAAAAAAATCGTACTCGTCCTCTGAGAGTTTTCCTCCAAAAATTATCTCTAAATCACGTGGTGCAAAGTTCCAAATGTCTTCTATAGCACCGATGTAGTAAGTTCGGATCTGTGATTGGGGAGACGAGAAATTCAATTGAATTATTGAATCGATTTTGATTTTAATTCGGAGCACCTTTCCTTCCAATGGAATTTCTGCTGTTGTGGAACCGCATTTCTTAACGGTGTATTTTGCTCTCATTCCACCTTCAAAATGTAAATTTGTTCGACATTCCAAAGCCCAATCACCTTCAAGAAGAATTAAACAAATTTTTTTAAACAAATTTTTAAAAAAAAAACAAATCATAATAATAACGGATTCAATGTGAATTATCTCACCTATATTATCAGGTTTCATAATAAGCGTTTCAAACGTGTCTGGGATGAACCAGACCGTGTCGCGGTTCAATCCTCTCTGCGAAAAAGTGTTGCCATGGAAATGAGCTGAGTGCACGTCAGGATCGTCTCCAACCCCCATAATGTGCCACGATACAACATCGTCTTTGCACATCACCAGCCCTTCTAAGTTTCCGTACATATATCCGTTAACAGCTGAAATAGATAAAGAAATTGAAATTAAATTTCCAACAGGGAGGTGGTCACTAGTAAACCGACCATGCATCATATTGGAATCTTTAAAATCCTGATCTTCGGTATCTATAATTAATCCTTCGGCAAACGTCCTTAAATTATCATCAAAGTAATGACTCAGATTTTCATCGAAAACGAAAAAATTGACGAAAAATTCTTCATCGACACCACGCTAATGTGATAAATTTAAAAATATAATGCCAATTAAATATTTTAATCAAAATAAATTAAATATAAATAGTGGTACGACATCGGTGAAATTTTTAAGATTCCACAGATTCCAATCTTGCGAAATCTTTCACAATCCCGCGATTTTATAGCCAAATATTGAAATTCCCAAGTGGAATCTTACGGGGTATACGAGATTGCACCCCTATGTCGTACCCAGGGCCATGCCGTGTTATGATACAGAGGGCGGCACAAGCAGCGAAATCAAAATACACATCCCTAATTAACGAATTTGCTAAAGTTAAAGTTAGAAGGTTAAAACTGTAGTAAATTGTTGTAGTTGATGGTTGATATCATTATTTTAAAGTAGCTTATATTTTCAAAATAAAAATAGTATTCGTACATTTTGTGCAGCTTTAAAAAAAATCACAATCGAAGGTTATTTTAAAGAAAAAACATTTTTAAGGGGCGGCATTTCGAAGACTTGCATCATACTGAGAAAATCTATTGCACGGCCCCTGTCGGGTTCTATGTCAAAAGAGCGCGGCAAAAAACAGCACGCGTCAAAAAAGAAATTACCTAATCTAACCTAAACTAACCTAAACTAACCTAAAATTAGGTTAGGTTAGGTCATTTTGACGGCGCGCTGTTTTTTTCGCGCTACACTCAACCCTCGTTATACGGCCGCTCTTTATATGGCATTTCGCCATACAGGCCTTGTGCTATTATGGCTAAATTTCGATTTGCGGCCTAACATTTTCGGTATACGGCCAAAAAGTCGGGAAATTTCCTAACGAATCAGGGAGAACAGCACCTGATTCGCTATACGGCATTTCGCTTTGCGGCTGACTTTACAGGAACGTATCCCGGCCGTAAAGCAAGGGTTGAGTGTATTTTGACGCGCGCTATTTTGTCTGCGCTGTTTTAACGTGCTACCCCCCCCCCCCCCTTCCCCGGTCGTACCCCTCGAATACATACTTGAAACCCGTGTTGATCAAGTGCTCCTTTTTTACACAGAACCAACGGTCCCAGAAGACCCGCAAAGGCATCTTTAGTCGGATCCACGGCGGAGTAATATCGTCCCGTAAGACACTGCGGGTCCGAATGAGTCGGACCGACGGATTCGGGAACCGGGTAGACATACCCGTAAAACTCATTGGGGTAAACGGAACCGGGATCTTTCGAGCCTAGGACGGAATGACTGTGAGGAGTTAGTGGAATCATGTTTGAATTGGAATATAATTACTGCGAAATCCGTCCAAGTAATCCGACGCTTCGTTGGTTTTGTCCACAAAAAGGCGATGCGGCTGGAAGGAATACGGTCTAGACGCTCGGTTGAGGAAAGTCACCTTAATTACGTCGCCCACTTGAGCTCGGATGACGGGGCCGAGGATTCCCAGGTGCGAGGGGTGGTGGAGGGGTTTGAGGAATGTGGAGTCGGTGTAGCCGCGAAAAATGACTTTTTTGTATTTGCCGCCGATGCGATCTCGGCCGCGCGTGAAATACCGAGCCGCTTCCCTGCACAGCACAAGGAAAATTAGCTGTGATGGGTTAATGGGTGTAATTTGAGTTTGGTTTTAATTTTTACTTGTCTTTTAAGAGGCGGATGTTGTTCATTTTATTAAAGCCTGAAGGGGCGTAGTTCCATGTTACTTCCTCGGCTGCGATGAAATATTCGCGGATTTCACCAGTTAGTTTGAATTTTTTCGAGCGCTCTCTGCCGCATTGAACTACATCGAATAGCGCCTGCATTCCATCTGTGGAGAATAATTGATTTATGTTATTGGGGATTTAAAAAACAGGGAAGCTGGAGGGACATCCAAGAAATCAATCATTTGTAGAGCAAGGATAAATGCGTAAATGCACAAAATAAATGCTTAAATCGCCATTTTATGCCTTGAGGTGTGCGTAAAATGTAGAAAATACACCATTTGCATATACATTTTGGGTGTATAAGCATAGAATTTTTGCAATTTTGCATGGAATTTTGCAATTTTGCATGGAATTTTGCAAATTTTGTATACAATTTTGCAAGTTTGCATGAAATTTTGCATGAAATTTTGAAATTTTGCATGAACTTTTGAAATTTTGCATAAAATTTTGAAATTTTGCATGAAATTTTGCATAAAATTTTGAAATTATGCAAAAAAAATTTGAAATTTTTACAACAAAACACTTGGAAATGTTATTAATTTCTTAATGTAACACACTATTATTTCACTGCGATATTTTTTTTTAATTTACATAGTTTTCTCTTTTTTATTGCATAAAACGAATTTTTTCCGTATAAATATCTGGGCTTTAATCATTAACATTGCGTCGGATGTGTAGATTATCGATAAATCAAGCCAGAAATTCCAAATGAGTTACCCAGACCCACTTATTTACACACATATATAAATATATCAAGGAAACTGCACCAAAATTACAGTTGTGCGATCAAATTATTAATTTGTGATTTTACGACATTTTTATCGCTTGAGCCTATTCTCCACTGGAGCGAAAAAACTGTGTCCTAGGCGAAACTGAACAATAGATCTACTTTGAACCTGTTTTCCACATACTTCGAAGCTAAACGACGCTCGATATACACGTGAAAAGCATTCAGCTTAGCTAAATTGGCTCCACTTTTGATCATTTTAATCGAAAACAATGCAGCGAAGTTTCAGGGGCAGCGCCGGCATAGCTTTAAGCAGAGTCATTGCACTTACTATCGAAATGGAAATCCACTCTACACGAAAGCAACCAATTGCCCGGATTATTAGCATTCATCATTACAGTCGTCGAAATAGCAGGAAACAAATTTACTATGTCTTTTCTGCAATTGTAAAAAAAAAATTTATGTTGCTCAACATCCTTGAAATAAAAAAATAAAAAATTCAATCACCTATGTCGATATTCAATAACAGTTTGTCCTTGGAAACTAACGCTATGGATATCTCTTTGTGAACCCAAGCCTAAAAGGTGCCAACTCACTTTATCACCATTGCACATTGTGAGTCCAGGAAGGTTACCGAAAATATAACCATTAATCCCAAACTTGACATTTGTTGTCTTTTAGTCATAAAATATGATAAAATCAAATAAAAATTAATTTTAAAAAAAAAATATTTTTTTTTTTTAATTTTGCATTTTTTTACCTCAAAAATCGTGTTATTTACTAAACTTTGCGGATCAATCCCGGGCAAATATGTGCGAATATTATCCTCTAGATAATAATTGAGATTTTCATTCAAAACCATAAACAAAAGCACATACTCCTCATCCACGTCTTTTCTGTATCCATTCGCCTTGAGAATTCCTGCAGCAAATTGGTCGTAAAACGCTTTTAAATGCAAAACTCTCTATTTTAATTAACTCTCTTACTCACCCGGTTTACAAATGATCATCACTCCCACCACTCCCGTGTTCAAATCGTTTTCGGCCATGAAATGAGAGTGATAAGCCCACGTGAGGCAATTTGGGTCGTCTACACTAGGCCCATAGTCGGGCCGTGCATCCCATTTATACGTGTAAACCTCTCCGGGGGGCACTCCGTCGTCCATCTTTTGACGGATCGTCGTTCCGTCTTCGTACAAAGCACCTAAGGATGTGTAAAATGTAAATTATAGGTCGCCGGATAGGGAGGGACCTTGGGTGGATTTTTATTTTTGGTTGTGCCTGGCACGAAATTCATTTAACTGGCACTTAATATTTACACATATGGAAATCAGGGTTAAAAAATTCGGTAAACAATTTGCATTAAATGAGTTAACTGGTGCGTGATATTAACATCAAATATAGGAGTGGTCCACTTAAATTAGTTTTTTTTTTTTTTTTTTTTTTTTTACCTTCGTCCATTTTCGTGTAGAAAACTCCATGTGGATGTAGACTGTAATTACGCGACGCATTGTTCCAAAAATGAACAATGATAGTGTCCCCGACTTCGGCTCTAATCACTGGTCCGAGCACCCCTAACCAAGGTGGGTGTTTCTTCTGCCGTTTGAAGGTAGCGTCGGTGAACTCACGGTAAAGAGCTTTCTTGTACCTGGTACCGATCATTGGTGGGTCCAGGGACCGTTGGATGAACATATCGGACACACTGGTTGAAATAGCAGAAATAAAAATGTCAAATAAATAAAAATGTCAAATTTAACCAATTTGACGGGGGTTGTGTTTTCATGCGGCAACGGGTGGGCTTCACGCCGCAGCAGGACCGAAACTCCGTCCAATTAAAAATTGTCAGGAAATTAATTTTTTTGTTTTTACTACACGTTAAACATTAATTTTCTCAATACCGTAACATTTTCTGATACGGAAACCTAAGTTACCGACCAGTAAATGACTTAATCGTTAAATAAAAAATTAATTGCCCATCACATTTGGAAACCTGCTCGAGGAAGTAGGCAGACTCCAATCTCCTTAATTTTATGTACCGATTTGAATTTTTTTTTGTCTCAACTAATAATTTAACAGGAAATTCGAATTCGCCAACACCCTTTAATAGTGGTGACACCATAAATAATATTTTTTATTTTTCGAAATAGTTTCTCTAATTTCTGATAATAATAAACGGCAATGCTAAAATTAAAAAAAAATCAAAATCTTTAAATGTAGTTTATTGACACGGAACCACCCAACTACGATACACATATTCATTAAAGTTATGTAAATTACTAAATTCAAAAGTTGTGTTTTTTAACAAAAATGAGAGAATGAGGAAAAAGAGTCATTTACTCGAGCCATTAAATTAATTAATCTGAATCATTCACTGAAACGTTTCCATTAGAACTGTAAACCAATTCAATGTTTTCTTAATTATAATTGATCAATTAAAATTGTTTTGAAATAGAAGAACCTTGAAATCTGGAACATGTACAAATTGTTAGTTTGTCCAGTCCAGTGCATGAGAAAAGGTAAGTTTTTGCACGTGGGATACTAATTACGTGACCCTTTCATCCAAGCATGGAATCGACACCCACGTATAGCTATTTAATGAATTACCGAGTTTGAATAATTATAAATTGCATTGCACATGTAGATATACATAGATATAACGTGACAGTCCCTCCCTCTCAAGCTCCAGTGCCCTTACTGACCCACTGACCACTTTCGATTAACAAGAACTACTTCCGCTTCATGGGTTATTGAGTTTTTAAACCTATTAATATTTACACACATTTTTTTTTGGAATTTTTTCTAGGGTTTGTGATAAAAATAATTTTTTTGTGTGTACAGTCAGATTGGTACCCTTGGACATGATTTCACGTTTAAACATGCGTAAAGTCAACACGGAACCAATTAGGCGCATTCATAAAGTCAATAAAACTTGTCTAAATGTAAGATTTTACATGTTAAATTTGACATTTAGACTGTTCAGCGGTTACTAGATCTCGCGTACATGGTCAAGAATTTTTTTTTTAATTTTTTTTTTATTTATTTTTTCGTTTTTTTTTTTTTTTTTTTGCTTGCAAAAATCAATTAGTGAATTTGAAATTAGGTCTTTGATTTTTGTTTTTATGTTCTATTCTTTGTTCAACCCCGGAGGCTCGTTTTGTCACATTCTTTTTGAGTCAGCCTGGTACGGCTTTTTTTATTTTTATTTTTAATTTTTTAATTTTTTATTTTGAATATAATTTATTTTTTTTTTTAAATTGGAAAGACAAAAGAACAATCACGAGTAATAGGTCGGCGGCACGCGTCTTGTTTAAACGAATTCCCTTCCACATTTTTACATTTTTTCACAATCAACATTTTTTTAACGCTAGAAAACAATTAAGATACAATGTAAAAGCGAAGAATGAAACAACGGAAATGCTACTTTAATTAATCACTTCCGTAATTTTTGACAAACAAAATCTAGAGAAACCTTGCATCCCAGAAGATGATTTAAAGCGCTCGTTTTATTTGTTTAAAGAGAAAAAGTTAGTGAAAGTAAACCGAAAAGTTTTAATGGATTATTACCGTGTGTCATTGTTGATTAGATTGCGTCCTGAAGGTGCGAAATCCCATTCTAACTCCAAACAACCGATGTAATAGGTTCGAGTCTTTGCTGCGCTGCAACAAATCAACAAAGCGGACAAAGCCGCACTCGTCGCCAGCAAACAAGAGTTCATCGTTGAAAAAGTAAGTGAAGTCGACCAATTCTTTATTTATAGTTAAATTTAAAACGCACGTGACCAAGACGAATTCCCTCTTGGCGATATAATTGACGTCATAATTGGCTAACTGCACCAGCACTCAGCCGTCACTTGGACGTTGGTTTAGGTGACACAATTAGGACGTTTGTTATGCGTCAGGCTTTAAAAAATTCAATTTCTTTGCTGTTTGTTTTGGGTGAGTTTAATAAACTTAAACGGTCAATTTATTATGATTAAAAAGTTTTATATTTATTTGGTTTTTTTTTTTTTTTTTTCTATTTTTTTTTTTTTTTTTTTTTTTTTTTAATTTTTAAAATATTATATCTAGGTCATTCATATAAAATTTGATTTACAAAAATAGTTTATAAGGAGTTTATTTTGAAGAATATTCACCTTACCAGTAAAACACAGCATTCATTCATGCTTGAACGCCAAAGTCGACTTTTTAGACTGTTATGGCTTTATGACGAGTGGTTTGCGACTTTCGTCACGATTAAGATAAGTCACCTGGTGATTTATCTCCATCATTACGTGATTGGGTTATAATATTTATTTTTTATTTACTTTTAAATTTATTTTAAGAAAGTCGATACATTTGTGAAAAGTTTATTTAGGAATTTAAGAGAAGCTGCCCCTTAGCTTTGCTGCTCAACACACGAGAATGGAATAACATTTGGATGAAAATTGGTCGATATTTTAAAAAAAATAATAAAATTTACCCTTTTTTCTGCGTATTTTTTTTTTTAAATCAAAGGTTGTTGTCCTGTTGTCAAATTTCGTTATTAGTAACAAAATGCTAACAATTTTGCGTGCTTCACCTGGATATGAATAGCGTGTCAACCGAATGTGAACCAGCCTTTAGGCCTCAAATCACTTTAACACGAAATAAATATCACAATGAATTCTGGGCGGAATAGTTTTCGAGTTTTGAGTGTTTCATACAGGTCGAGGCGTCTGCACTTAAGATCTTTAATTTACACTTAAAAGTCGTCATGGTAGTGCATTAGCATTGAAATCAGGCTGAAAACGAGAAGTTCAAGGACTTGACTCGACAACAGCCACCTTCTTAATTGGACATTTTATTTTTAAATCATTAATCTGGTTAAATGCTGTGACGGTTAGGAAACCATCACAGAAGTTGATACACCGTGTGTGACGATAACGGAAAGTCAGCCGCACCTTACTTGGAACGATATTTACACAAAAACCCACCCGATGCCGGAATTCGACTTGCAAGTCTTTATTCTGACAACCAATAAATTATATATTTTTTGAGAACCATGTGTTGCATTTTATCCGTCTTAGTAAGGAATATATCTTGAGTTAATTTCGCCAGCCTATCTTTGCTTGTAGCGATTTCTACGCAAAAGCGCGATCGTTACACGATCTTTAATTTACACTTAAAAGTCGTCATGGCAGTGCATTGGCATTAGTTAAGAAAGGTGAACAAACATTGAAATCAGGCTGAAAACGAGAAGTTCAAGGACTTGACTCGACAAAAGCCGCCTTTTTAATTGGAGATTTTACTTTTAAATCATTAATCTGATGAAATGCTGCTTCTCTGCATTGCAATGGGAACTTGGAAGTGGAAACGATGGTGAGAGAACGCAAGAGGAATTTAACAAATGCTGTGTTATGTTTTGATTAGTGAATTCCACAATGTTATTCCAAGTTTTTAGTAAAAAAAAACCCTAATGGATTTTTATTTTCTCAGTATTAATATTTACCAACACTTGTTTTATTTAACATTAAGTTTAGTTGCACCGTGTGTATGGAAGTGACAATGTGGATATTACCACTAATGAATATGCTCTGGGGATGTGGAAATAGCTAATATTATGCAGTGCTTTTTCTGTACGCGCGTTTGATATTAAATGCTAGCAGTAATCTTTATGTATTTATTCTGTTCTTGAAAGCCGCAGCTCGGCAAAGTGGACTTTAATTTTTAATGCAAATATGAAAGAAGAAAAATGGATTCAGTTTATAGTACGTCACACACAAATGCAATTACCATTCGTATATAACGAATAAAATGCCTTCCGTGTTCGTTGTGACTACTGTATAATTCTTTGTGACGTTTGTTTTGTGTTGTTTATTTGATAATGCTAGAAGAAGACGAGACTGAGAATATTTTTGTGCAAACACACACACTTTTAAAACCAATGTAATTCAATGATCAAATATTGGGATTTTGTTGGCATTTGATCGCAGGCTGTTTCAATGGATTAAATATATTGGAGTTTTGCTTTTCTGGACTAAAATCACAATTAAAAATGTCGTTTTGTTCGATTAAAACGATATTTTGCAGTTTTGATTAATTGTTTTTTGATTTTGCTCATAAATTTTTGTTATTTTTATTTTCGATTTAATTTGATATCGACCTGAGCGATATTAGTTAGCACACTCGAGAAAAAGTTCTTCACGTAGGTGTGGGGGTGGAAGCTGGCGTTCAATGATCACGTGATGCTCGCGACTACTCTTATAAAACCCGCTCTCGTCTCAAGCCTCACTTTACTTTTCCATCTGCCCCTGTAACGTCCCAAGATAACCGACTGAGGCGAAAAGGTTTGTTATTTTTATTTTAAAAGTACTTTAACGTAATGCACTGTGCATTTACCAAATAGAGATTTATTTGAAATTTGCAAATGGCTTTAAAACTGAGTGTCAAAACTCCATTTAAACGTAGTTTCCGTTGAAAAATCACAAATTTTTATTTAATTCAGAATATGTAGTTTAAATTTAAGTGATAACATCGTCAAACGTACGATTGATGCGGTAACCAACTAGGTATTTGCATGGTAGATGCATTAATTACTTATAGAAATGAAAATTGTTGTAATTTTTTTGCTATTATCGCTAAAAGCTCCAAATGCTATTAGAAGACGAAGCGCATACTCTGATTGCTTTGCAGAGAATGCTCCAAGTTGACCTAAATTCGATTATTTACAAGCATAAATGTCAAACTCTAGAAAAAGAAAATGAAAAAAAAATCCTTTTATTTCATTATATGACAATATGATATTATTAATAAATTTTTGTAAAAACATTTTTTTTTTTAATAATTTTTTTTTTTTTTCAGAATATTTAATAAAAATTAAAATGGCGTCGCAGAAAACTAAATTATACGTGATAGTTGTCTGCATTTTGGCGTTGATCATCAGCACATCTGCTCAAACCTTCCAGTACAGCAAGGGTTGGGAGCCAGGCCGGAAACGAGCAGACGAACGCAGTTACCAGTACAGGGACTGGGATGCTGGACGAAAAAGAGATGACGTCCGAGGACTTGATTCAAGAATGGCTTGGAAACTCGGCTTGAAGAGATCTCCTCCTTTCAATGTAAATGTTCGATTTGGACTTTAATTTCAATTTAATGTAACTAAAATTAATTAAAAGCAATAAGTTGAAATTCCTGTTTTTTTGTGGTAAGGAAGCGAAACTTTTTCATCTGTAATTAAAGATAAGGTTTTAACTAAACGAGTAATTAGACAAATTGGTTTCTCGATACACTCGAGTGGTAATTTAGAAAATGTAATCAGAACAGGTGTTGAATGACAAGTGTTTGTTTCGAGTCAACATCTGTTTGATTGTTTTGTTTATATTATCTGCATTTGTAAGTGCTGTTAAGTAATGCTTATTATTTTTTATTATTCTAGAATCAGGCTGAATTTCGGGAATTGATGTCTAGAATTGAAAGTAAGTATAAAGAAAACATCAGGGCCGATCCAAACGTCTTTTCTTCGGGGTCCAGACGAGGCCCCGCGCTCAATGGGGCTCCGCACTTTCAGATTTCAAAGTAAAAAATGTTGAAAATATTGAAAAACTGCCAAATTTTGGGGCCCCACTAATAATTTTTTCACAAATTTTATTTAAATTAAAGAAAGAAAGATTTTTTTAAAAATTTCTATTGGGGAGGTTTGTTTGTTTGTTTGTTTGGTTTGATGGATTGGAGATTGGATGTTCAGGTCAGGTTAAAGAAATGTTAGTTTTGGTCTTGTGGTCAATGGTGAACTGATTAAAAAATCTTGCCATGTCAAGTTAGGGAAAATGACTTCAAATTTCTTTTTCTATTTTAGGTGAATAGGAGCGCTTGAACTTCTAAGAAAACAAATAATTTGAACGTGTAAAACCAGTGGAAAAGAATGTTTATAATAAAAATAAATTAATAAAATAAAAAAACAACTTTAACTTGAATAAAAATATAATGATTTGTCATTAAATAACTTTTATTTCTTGAAAATAAAAAAATAAAAATAAAAATGGACATTTCTTTAACATTTTGCGTCAATTTTTTCCAACATCTTAACAATATTAACATTATTTCTTACCTCTTGTGAATCCCCTGCGTGTGTACACATTAAAAATAAAATACATACGTCGCGTTAATTGATTTGAAATTAAAGATAACGTTAGACAAGCAACGTTTTAATTAAAAATTCAATACTCGCGGGATATCTTCATTCTTATTTAATCTCGAGACAATAATAAGTGCTTTTATCTACATCTACTCCACCAAATAGTAATACTAAACAAAACAAAAACCACACACGATAACCGTCTTGTTTACAATTTGCAACGTACAAAACTGAATCCTTATCTCCACTTCTTGCCATTCAGTTTGCTTTTAGACAACAACGATACACTTGAACGTTAGCCATGTGTAATGAAAAAGAATTTGACTAATTATTGTGTTGCTGCTTTTTAAGAATTGTAATTCATTTCCTTTTCTTCGAACATTGAACTTTAATTTTTTTTCATTGGCACGGACTCATAATTATATACAAGTATTTAAGTTTGGTTTAAAACACTTGGTTATCTCTTTTTTTGAAAACATATATATATTGCACGAATCACCAAAAGATTTAATGATTTAGCAAACATTTACAAATTGAGTTTTGTAACTTTTTGATATTTTAATACTGACATCTTTGGAAAGAAAGTTTTAAATTTCACACCTGTTTTGTCTGTTTAACATTTTTAGTTATTTATTTTGGCCTTGCTGACCCCTAGACCACGAACCTAGCAGAAGGGTATTGCCACAAACGCAACCATCATTTACTTTTAAGTTGTTTACCTTATTTCATCAATTAAATCTCATTAAAATTGAGAAAAACATCAAATGACAGATGGATAAGGCTGGCATTAAATCGTCACGTGATGCCAACTATTTGTGTATAAAATCTATTCGTTTTGCAGTACGTGTTATATTACTTTCTCTCATCCTCCTGGTATATCAACTCTGGTATACTCGTAGGTAAATATTTGTACGATGAATAATAATGTTTTTGGACAATTTATCAGATAACATTTGAAGAAAAAAAATTACTTTTCCATAGAATTTCTTTCTTTCAGAATATCCAAAATGGCTTTACTACTTGCAAAAACATTACTGTCGATTGTTTACATTTTGTGTTTGATCTTGAGTGCATCTGCTCAAACCTTCCAGTACAGCAAATGTTGGGAACCAGGCCGAAAACGATCCGAAGATAGCAGTGTTCCTTATCAGCAAAAAAACTGCCGTAATATTGACCAATAAACAAATTTGAATATTATATGTATATATTTTTCTAAATTTATTCCAGCGAATACGGGGAAATAACTTTTTGAATGCAAGCAAACCTGTACTTAAACAGTGAATAAAGTTTCGATTTGAGTCAATTTGTTGTTTCTGTTTGCTCAGTACATGTTTTATTAAACTCTTAATTGTTCAGTTAGTTTCGGGTGTTTAAACTGCGCTCGAACTGAACTAGCGTCCTCTACATGGTCGGTGGTGTCGCAATAACACGACCCTTCACCCTAATCATTAATTTCAAATTTTAATTTTGTAGTATTGTGTTCATACATGACTAATCAGATCATTTAACTGCCAAAATCGTCAAAAGATTAAATTGTGACGATCGTGCTTTTGCGTAGAATAGACACCACCCAAGATAAGCTGGCGAATACCAATTATTACTTATTCTATGTGGAGCAATAGGATTAAATGGACACAGATTTTCAAAACGTATATAATTTATTGGGTGACAGACATATTCACCACAGAATAAAATGATACTAAACACATGGTAAAATGACTTGCCAAATGTAATACTAACACTTATGATCGAAAGGATCCAAATACGATGCAAGTCGAATATCTGCATGACTTCCTTTGGTTCTTTATAAGTTATGTCATTATCGCATTCGCAATAAGTTATAAATTATAACTTATTGCGAATGCGATAATGACATAACTAACCGGAATCTATGGAAAGTTGTTTATATTTGCTATGGTAAATTAAACAGTAAAATATTATGTGATTGAAGCTAATCGCTAGCGCGAATAGCAAGAGTGCTGACATTTGCCAATTTGGATCGTCTGCTAGAGCAGACAATATAAATCAAAAGTTATCGATCAGAGAAAGCTGTAATTGTTACAAATAATTACCCGACAGATGTTTGCGTGGGTACCAACCTTTTACGGGGACACCAGCAAAGAAGGATACCACGTCCACGGTAAAAGCAAATAGTTTACACTCAAGGCCACCGACCAACTCTGTGCGCGCAGCTTCCCTAAATATACCTATGCCCCGTTCGATTGGTCTCTCCAAGCGACCTCGGCATAAGCTCGATCACATCACTATCAATGCCTTTGCTGTACAACGCCATTTTTGCCCCAAGACTTATACCGTTCAGGTTGCAGGTGGCTATCGTCACTTGCAAGCGATCAGCTTTCACTAAGTGGCATCTGTGCCGGCGGAGAAACAACATAACCGACAATACACTTTGACTAAATGAAAGTATCAAGAAAGTATCAAGTTGATGTATCCAGGGGGTACAGCAGGATTAAGGGTTCTCCAATGAGAATCCTGTGACATCATTAATTAGGGGTCATTAGGAGTTGGGTTATTACTCAACCTGACAGGAGACTGCATTCCATTCTATATAACCATTTTAATCACTCATTTCGTTATTTATTGTCAGTTCCGGATTACCCATTAGGCTGAGTAGGCGCCAGCCTATGGGCCCCACGCTTTTTAGGGGCCCCGCACCGCCTGAAAATTTCAAATATGTCGACCAAATAAAAAAGTTACCATGAAAAAGTAAAAAATGTGACAATTTTTCATGGTTTTTTGCTGTTTTTAGTGATTATTTTGCCATTTTTTGTCTTTTTTTGCCGTTTTTTGTATTTTTTTGCTGTTTTTTTTTGTAACTATTTAGCCATTTTTTCGTGTTTTTTGCCAAAGGGGGCCCCGAGATTTCGAAAGCCTTAGGGCCTCTACATGGGTTAATCCGGCACTGTTTATTGTATTCATTTGGGTCTTCGGACTCCTTACGTCCATTCGAATATAGCGAGCTTTGATTACACAGCGCGCCCTGGTGACAACTTTAATAACCACCGTACGGCGAATATTAATACAGTAATATCATTGAAATTCTATTTCATTTCAATTCTATTGAAATGATATGTCTCATTTTTTCAAATCTTCAGTTAACTAAACAATGGTTCATCTTTTTAATAATATAGTGACAATTTACACACTGTTATTTCGAATATATTGGCGCTCCTCATTGGCGTAGCGTCATCCGGTGTTAACAATTCACGTTTTACGGTTTTCTAACCGTCAAAAAATGATTTAGCAAGCATATACTAATTGAGTTTTGCAACTTTTTGATATTTTAAAACTAACATCTAAGGAAAGAAAGTTTTAATTTTACTTCAAAGGTTAATCTTTTTTCAGACTTGTTTTTTCTGTTTAACATTTTTAGTTTGGCCTGGCTGACCCCTAGAACATGAACCTACTAGAAGGGTATCGCCACGACCTTTTAAGTTGTTTACCTTATTTCATCAATTAAAACTTATTAAAATTGAGAAAAACATCGGATGACAGATGGATAAAGGTAGCATTAAATCGTCACGTGATGCCAACTATTTGTGTATAAAATCTACTCGTTTTGCAGTACATGTTATATTACTTTCTGTCATCCTCCTGGTACATCAACTCTGGTATAGGTAAATATTTTTACGGTAAATAATATCGGTGTATTTAGACAATTCATCAGATAACATTTGAAGAAAAAAAATTACTTTTCCATAGAATTTCTTTCTTTCAGAATATCCAAAATGGCTCTACTGCATGCAAAAATATTACTGTCGATTGTTTACATTTTGTGTTTGATCATGAGTGCATCTGCTCAAACCTTCCAGTACAGCAAAGATTGGGAACCAGGCCGAAAACGAGCCGAAGATAGCGATGTTCCTGATGAGCAAAAAAAACCGCTAACGTAATATTTATTGACCAATAAACAAGTTTGAATATTATATGTATATTTTTTACATTTATTGCAGTGAAAACCAAAACTGGAAAATAACTTTTTGAATGCAAACAAACCTGTACTTAAACACAGTGAATAAAGTTTCGATTTCAGTCAATTTATTGTTTCTGTTTGCGCAGTTACATGTTTTATTTATCCCTAAATCGTCCGGTTAGTTTCGGATGTTTAAAATGCGCGCGAACTGAACTAATTTCCGTAATTCTGTGGTCTTCTACATGTTCGGTGGTGTCGCAATAACACGACCCTTCACCCTTTTCATTAATTTCAAATTTGAATTTTGTAGTATTGTGTACATACCAACACATGTTGTACTTGCACTCATTAAGCAACAGCACATCCATTGTACCTGCGATTAAAAATTCATGGAATAAGTCCTATTAATTACCAATCAAATACACTTATTTCAAACTTAACTTACTGCACAAAGGTTTCGCTTTCTCGAATAAATGGATGTGCATACATTGTAGCATTGTCTTCTCAAAGTCATCATCATTTGGATTTTTACCCCTGGCTTTCACCTCATATTCACAGGTGCTTTCTTCTACTAAACACATGACTGTAAGCATCCAGTTTGATGAAAAATCTTTAACATTTGTCACTTTTCTTCCACCAAAGCACAGAATAATAGAAGAAACCAATAGAACTACTACTGGTTCTCTCATGTCTTTGTGTCTTGTGTAAACAAGGATGTCATAAGGATGCGGGAATGTGTTTAGGTAATTGCATCTTGTATTGTTTGCAGCTTGGATTTATTTATTGCTCATTAATGCGACTATTAGATTTTTAAAATTCCAATTTATTGTGGCAGTTAATAATTTTAACGGAAAGAATTCGCAATAGAGGGCGCTGAAATGCGCATGCTCGTTTCTTTCGTTCAGTTCGTTGTTGTTAGGGCTAACTGCAACATGTCGGGATTTCGATGCGTTAAGGAGAATTTTTTCAATGAAAGATTTAACGATGACAAATTAAAAACGAAAACGTCAAAAGAGCAGGTAAGTTTATCCGAAACGCAAGTTTTTCATTCACAAATTCCATTTATTCATCTCTTAATAGAACAAAATAGAAGAGTCCATTCAATTGCTCTACGATCATTTCCGAAGCGAAGCACAATCCGATCCCGAGTAAGTATTTACAAAATAAACAAATAAATAAAACGAATACGCATTAACATTGCACAAATTCGATTCCAGGCTCCCAATACTATATCGTGAAAAACATTTACAATTTTTGAAAAAAGGATTATTCAATTTACCGCAATCATACGATTGCTTAGATGCCAGCAGACCCTGGCTTTGTTTTTGGATCCTACACAGTCTCGAGTTATTAGATAACAAAATAGAAGGTCACCAAACCAGCATGTAAGCTAGTTTTACCCGCTTGACTGCTTAGATCGATGAATGATTTATGTTTTTTGCAGTATTTGTACATTTTTGAAGAACTGTCAACACCCTGATGGCGGATTTGGAGGTTATTGACTTGTGGAAAATGTTTCACACGATTTTTATTGATTTTTGATTGAATTGAAGGTGGTCCCATGCAGGTCGCTCATTTAGCAGCAACGTATGCAGCTGTGTGTGCATTGGTTATAATTGGTACGGAGGAAGCGTACGAAGTCATAGATCGGTAAATAGACGAATCGGTTACCGTAAATGCTCTCATTGAATGCGGGGTTTCCAAAGCAACGCGGTATTTTTTACAATGTTGGTCTAAATTGGCCAAAATTTCCCAAATTGATGAAAAACACTAAAATAACTGCCCAAATTGATGAAAAACACTAAAATAACTGCCCAAATTGATGAAAAACACTAAAATAATTGCCCAAATTGATGTTAAACACTAAAATAACTGTCCAAATTGATGAAAAACACTAAAATAACTGCCCTAATTGATGAAAAACACTAAAATAACTGCCCAAATTGATGAAAAACACTAAAATAAATGTTTAAATTGATCGATTTACGGTAATGGTAATTTGATTTAAATATTAAATTCATTAGAAAAACGCTCGGAGAATATTTAATTCGTATGAAACAACCGGAAGGGTCGTTCAAAATGCACGATTTCGGGGAAGCCGACATCAGGTATTAAAACCAAACAATTTCAAATCATTCAAATAACTAAAACTAAATTTTATTTATATTCTAACAGAGGTGCTTATTGCGCAGCTACCGTGGCGAGTCTGACAAATATTTACACACAAAAGATGTTTGAAGGCACCTCCGAATGGATCATGACGTAAATGAAAGAAATCTTAAATAATTTATCATTTTTATCGCATTTATTTACATTTTTTGTTGTCTCCAGGTGTCAAACCTACGAAGGCGGTTTTGCGGGTATTTCGGGCATGGAAGCTCACGGCGGCTACACGTTCTGCGGCCTCGCTACACTACTTATACTAGGAAAAGAACACTTATGCGACGTCCAAGCGCTTTTGGTATGCAATTAATTGCAAATAAAACGATTTTCAGTGTCGGATTACTCATTAGGCCAAGTAGGCACCGTCCTATGGGCCCCATGACTTTTAGGGGCCCCGCGACAAGGAATCAAAATAATATTGAATTTGAATTTGAAAGAGAAGTTTGCCGGTTCGCAATCGTGCAATAATTTTTGATAATATCAATGTTTGTTTTGTTTAATGAAATTGGTTTATCAAGATTTTGTTGTTAAAAACGTGTTAGGATATAATTTGCAAAGTGCAAAGGGGGTCCCCGAGATTTCGACGGCCTAAGGGCCTCTAGATGGGTTAATCCGGTTGAGAAACACTAAATTTTAAATGATTAAAACGTTTGAAAATTGTGTCAGAAATGGGCGGTCAATCGACAAATGAGATTCGAAGGTGGATTTCAAGGGCGCACAAATAAATTAGTCGACGGGTGTTACTCTTTCTGGCAAGGCGGACTTTTCCCGCTCATTCACCGAATACTCGTGAAAACAGGTAGAAGGAAAAAATGGAAGTAGTTATTCGACTGATTTTTTGGATTAATGAAAACATGATTTGTTGACAGACAGCTTAACGCTAGGCTTGGAACGGTGGCTTTTTCATCAAGGTGCTTTGCAGGAATACTTGCTTATATGTTGCCAGACTGCCAATGGTGGGCTGATTGACAAACCTGGAAAGTAATGGCGAGTTTTGGTCATTTTTAATGTGATTAATACAATTGGTTGTTCAGGAACAGGGATTATTATCACACTTGCTACACACTGAGCGGCTTGTCGGTGGCGCAGCACTTTGCAGGCGGCAAATTCGGATCCGCCTGGGTTGCTGGGGATCAGCGAAACGAATTGGTTCGTTGTTTGTAGATTTTTTTTTTAAATTAATAATTATTATTATTATTATTTTTTAGATTCCGATTCATCCAATTTACAATATTTGTGTCGATTCTGTTGTAAATGCTCACGAATATTTTAGTAGTTTGCCGCCGTGGACGGCGAAAGTAAAAAATTTGTAAAAATTGAAATAAATTGTTATAACTAATTGACGAGGCAATTTGGAACAGATTTGAGTTAGTATAACTCGTGGGTCGGTTAATAAGTTACACATTTCTAACTCTTTGTTGGTATGCTCTTATTAGTTGTGTTTTGTTTGTTTGAACAAACTCGTGATGTCGCCGTTAAGTTGCGTGGGAAATTTGATGCGCGTCGTTCGGAATGCGGTAACTATGTTTATATTTCTCATCTTGTTTCGTGTGTTAAGGCTTTGTGCATTATTTGATGTTTTTCATGCCGAGTGTGTGTATGTGTTTGGTTTGTTTCTTAAAGTATCGCTAGGTGCGTTCAGGGCTCGAATTTGACCGGAACGGCATTCTGGTTGTTAAATATAAATGTAGAAACCGCGAAGACGAAATAACTCAATGGTTTTCTCAATAAACTTTTAAATAACTGGTCAAGTTGAAGTAACACGCAACGCAAGGAATATGCTTGCGTCCAACCAATCAGGAGCAACTCTACTCTTGTTGCGTCACATTTGCTTTGGTGGGATTGGCCAGACGCGATATTTATTATTTTAGGTCTGTTCACACACATGTTTATGCGTGAACAGACTATAGTGTTGCATGTTACTACTTTTTCTCGGGTTTCTTTGCGTTGCGTTTAGTGTGAACACAAGTGTGAACCTACTTTAAGTGTTGTTTTGTCTAAATTACTTAATGAATGCGCCCAGTTGTGGGTGTTTGGTGGCCATTACTGCATCATCAAAAATCAAGCTTGCATGCGGGACGGAAAAAACGGACTCGTCCTGCCCCGGAACCGACTCTTGCGCAAGCTTAATTTCAAAACGATGCATTTGGTGGAATTTTTAATGAAAGCGTCTGATTTGTTTCATTAAAGCTGATTAATTATTTTCTTTTACATTATTGTGATTTAATTTGTTTTGCACCGTTTTGGTGATTTAGTAATGTCTGCACGACTTACGATTTCAAGATGTTAGTTTAATTAAATGTTGTATGCACTTAGCTGTCATCTATGAACACAAAATAATAGAGCATATTCTGAGACGTGAATGAACACTAAGTTTGCCCAGTTGATAGTCTTAAATTTTAATACCTGATGGCGCTATAGTTTCGGTTTTTATCCTGTTATGACTGGTGTCAATTGGTGGAGAAATGTGAAAATGCTAGCCATTGTACCAAAAACAATTTACAGATTGTTGGGGGTGGGGGGGGGGGGGAAACAAATCTGAGCGAGATAAATAAACACACGAGTAACACGTTAGATTTTTGCGAAATAGAAATCAATTAAAATTTTAAATTCAATGACTTTCTTCGAGTTTTTATGATTTCATTAAACGATTCGTTCCCTCGATACGTTTTCGATTCGTTCCCCCGATACGTTCCTCTGATACGTTTTCGATACGTTTTCGATTCGTTCCCCCGATTCGTTTCCTCGATACGTTTTCGATTCGTTCCTGGAATTCGTTCCGTCGATACGTTTTCGATTCGTTTTCGATTCGTTTCCGGAATTCGTTCCCTCGATACGTTTTCGATTCGTTCCCGGAATTCGTTCCCTCGATACGT